>OW388295.1:25541094-25626094 GCA_936450465.1 Gibbula magus | reverse complement strand
ATGGACAGTGGAGATTCCTAATAATAATTTTTTTTAAACATATTAAAGGGCTGTAGCACGTTTTTTGCAAATTTTATTTTTTCAAATTTTCCATTTATAATGATAGTTTATGTCATTTAAATCAACTTAAGAGGGTAAAACATCTTATTACACAAACCAATTATCCGTAGTGGTAATAATGATGTTGCGCATAAAGCAAAAATGGCATGGCGGCCATTTTATTGTGAATACAATTTATTATTTCGAATTATAAAAACGATTCCCTAGGCTTTACCGAACCATGTACACTCATTTTCAACTTGAAATTTCGAAGAGAGAAGGGTGTTTTACTATTGGTGACATTATTTTTCAAATACATTTCATCGACTTATTTGAGCGAAAAAACGTGCTACTGCCCCTTTAAAAGTAACCTTTACATATCAAGTGCTTGATGCTCTTCTTATAAATACTTGTACTTCCATTAAAAGGGCAGTAGCACGTTTTGTGCTGAAATAATTCAATGAAATGTATTTGAAAAATAATGTCACCATTAGCAAAACACCCTTCTCGCTTCGGTTAAAAAGTTAAACATGAGTGTAAATGATTCCGTAGAGCCATGGGAATCGTTTTTGTTCTTCGAAATAATAAAATGTGTTCACAATAAAATGGCCGCCATGCAATTTATTTTGTATACACAACGCCGTCAATACCACTATGGATAATTGGTTTGTGTAATAAGATGTTTTACCCTCTAAAGTATATATAAATGACATAAACTATCATTAATTAAAAACCGGATATTTGAAAAAAATGTGCAAAAAACGTGCTACTGCCCCTTTAACGAATGGGTGATTACATTTCTTCGTGATCTGTTGAGGGTTACTTGACTTAGATGAGATACAGTGGTATGATCTGTATTAGATCGGTAACGTGAAGAGCTTAGCAAACATTTCTTATCAATATTCAATAACAGATCTACCATTGGGAGTGTTACGAATTGGCGGAGGGAGAAATACGTCAACTGCACATGGCAGTCACAGTGCCCTTTGGCTGTGGAACGGTCGTTCCTGTTTCCCAGTGTTACTTCAACGTTGAGGTTGTTACAGTGGATAATCCTGATGACTGCACCTCTGCTGCTGTGGTTCAACATTCCTGTGGCATCGAACCCTTTGAAGCTGAGAGATGGCAGGAATTGTCCTCCGTAACTTTTGTAGGAAAGACCACATCAATGTATGGGGAGTCGTCCGGGACATCTCATTTGAAGTTTAAGACTCCGGCTAAACTGTACGATTTGTCAGAATTTTGGCAAGACTACGATATCGGACATGTTGCCGTAAGTTTACAGCTACTTACTTATTACATAAATAGTATACAAAAATGTAATTCTACTTCTACTTTGTCTAAAAATAATGGAAGACATACCTTCTTATCAAATATATGTTATGAATAGTTGTGCATTTAACAATAAACGAAAACGTGTTACTTTCTAATCAATGTTAATATTTTCAGGTCAGGACCGTGAAGAACACATCTTCTATTATGTATAAACACTGCTCTTTGTACAATGATCCGTATTTAACAACTTTTGATGGAAAGTAAGTAATATGTCAATTTCTCTGTAAAAAAATTTATAATGATAAAATCACACGCCTTACAAAAATCACATGAGGGCTGAGCATGTTCGAAGCAGGAATTAGGATCATTCTTTCAAATGAAGTGATGACACTTTACTAACTGACTTTGTTTAACAAAAGTCAGTCGTTAAAGCAATATGAACTTTCAAACTCACAAAATCACGAAACTGTCAAATTCAATAAAATGAACAAAAGGCCAGTATTAACGGTACTGGATTACTTACTTACTCGAGACAAGTGTTTAACTGACACATTGAACTCAAATAACCGAAGATTTATTCACAGATGCAATGATTGTAGGCTTTTTCTCAATTATTGTTTAAAAAAGAACTGAAAGTTAATGTCTGGCTAGCTTCTTATCATTTATGATAAAACATCCAGTACCATCACATTTTTCCTCATATCTTCATAAATTTGGTATAAGGTGGATTTTTGTTTCGATGAATAAGTCAATAAATAAGCAATTGTAACGTCAGTCCTGATAAAATCATTCAAATTATCCTAACATTCCATGAGCACCGCATTTTAGTTTACAGACTAGGATGTTGCTTAATTAATTTCCAGGTGTATTATGAGTTATTTAATTGATGTATCAATAATTATGACCCAGCCAGAAGTTTAATAGCACGACACATGTAATAAAATCATGTTTCGTACAGCTTAATTCACTGTGTAGATTGTGTAAGGTGTAGATTTTAACAGTTTCATTGACATTTTTTTTAAAGTCATCAGTACAAGTAACATGATTTTTGTTTATTTATTATTTGGAAAAATCCTTGTGTTATTTATTAATGAAATTTCAGTGATTGACCTCGACAAATATTGGTTTAAAGATACATTGTCTTTACTAGTATATACCGATTTAATAACATTGACACTCAATAAGACAGAAAGCCATCTCCTGAAATAAAGGATTGATTGATTGATTGAAAGGCATACAGTTTCTAATAACTAATTCACGTAACGATACACCCAGGGACAAAAGAAACGATACTATATAAGATATTTCAATCCACGAGTGATGCATGCGACTGAAAAAGAGTTACATCAGGTCTTCAAAAGCCAACTAAACTAAACTTGAAATTTCAAAACATTATTAGTTAAGAAATCATTTCTTCGAATCTCCTTATCTCTTAACGAGTATCTGCCAATATCAGAGTCCCAATAACGAAAGCGCAACTTTTTACCTTATATATATTTCAAATATCGATATGTTCGAGAATATGAAACCTATTAAAGATACATCCATTGTGTCATTTTATCGAGAAATATTTACTGTTGTCGAAAATTGCCATTTCGGTGACATTTGACTCCGTATAACGACACTATAAAGGTAAAAGTAGCTATTTCTGATCGAAAATCGAAATATACCGCGTGTGGCGCGCGTCAATTAGTGAAACGTCATTTTGGAAACTTATATTTACAACAAACACATAGACAACTTCGGGTTGATACTGTTTCAATAGGTCTTATAACTACTGTGCATATATATGTGACATGTAGTTCCGGTTCTGCACATGTATAATGATGATGCTCGATTTTAATTGGAAACTAGTAATTATTAAATGTTTGGCGATTGGGGATGTATATAGTTCAGTGCATTTTTTTAAACTGAAATCAGCACATATCGTATGTTGGCACATATTAAAACAAGAAAAAAGTGAGCATGGCTCACATACCCCCACCATCCACTATCCGTTCATCCAGTATCATCTTGACTACCTACATGTTAAATTTCATTCACCTAGATGTAATAGTTGCCGGGAAAACGTCCCAACTGGAGCATCACCGCTCTTTTGGTACTAAGTACTATCAATTTTGGATTCAAGGGCCATAACTCCGTAAAAAATAATTTTTCAGAACTTGTTTTCGAACTCGATAAAGAGTGTGGTCATGAGTAGTCACAAACAAAATTTCATTCACCTAGGTTTAATAGTTTCCGAGAAAACTTGTCCGGGTTGAACCATATAGTGACGTTTCCATGGAAACGACAACAAATTTAAATCTCAGAAAACTTAAAATTGTCTGTGCGTAATGCATTCTCTTCCCACAGAGGTTAGTCCCTACAGTTTTCCGGTTCTACCCTCTGTTACTTTACGCTTGAAATCGGGGGCGAAAAGGGAATGTCCTGATTGGTTGCAATTGAATCTAGTTGTGCAATCAGCGACGCCGTTGTAAAAGTGACATTTGCCAATGACACGTCATAATGATAAAATAAACGTAAGGCCAACGTTTTCTCGTTTTCCTGTCTTTTCTGTGTTTTCCTCGAACTATGGTATTTAATATTGTGAAAACTATTGATCATAAACATAATTATAAATAAAGAAGACCAAATCAGAGACAAATCCCAAAAACAGTTCATTTGCGTTATTTACATCAGACATATTCGAATGACATATGCTAATGAGCAAGACCCCTTCAGAGTAAAAGGCCTCGATCTTTGAAGTTTTCCTGTCGACATGGCCAATCAAAGATGAGTTTTCATTGGTTAAGAACCAGGGATACGGTATGAGATTTCTCTTTCCACCGCTAGGGGACTTTGGTTCTGCTCTCGATTTCAAGCGAAAAACAACAGAGAGTAGAACAGAAAAACTGTAGGGACTTACCTCTGTGGGAAGAGAATGTGCGTAATGAGAAGAACATGGTTAACAACTGTACAAAGTTTGGTTGATGTACCTTTGACGGTTTTTGATAAAATTGACTGGACGGAAGGACGGAAGGACGGAAGGACGGACGAAATGACTGCTATATATTTCCGCTTACTTCGTAGCGGGGGTATAATAAAATAAAAATTCATGAAACACAATAGATGCATCTTTGATAGGCATGGATCAGTTGTCAAATGTCTTATGACATGGAAAACTTAGTGTGTATTGACCTATTTTAATGATTCTTTGGTTTTCTTGTTTTGCAGCTGGTTGAGTCTTGACGACGTTGGCGTGTACATGCTTTATGAAGACGAAAGCAGAAGTATTGAAGTAAGTTTTGATTGCTTTTGTTAGGAAATGATGAATAATCATTGATTTTTCATCGTGCACAAAGTCATGTACATCATTTATTAATGGAGAATAACCATCAACTTAGAGATACATTATGAGTTCAAGTACTTCCTTTCACATTATTCATTATTCTCAGTAAAATGGTTATTTAAGTTGTCCTACTCAAATAGGACAGCCGTTGACATGAATCTGTTCATTAACATTATACTTGACTGATATACTACCAAATTTGTTGTACCTGTTTATCTTTTGTTCTGATTGTGGTTTGGGGCGGTATTTGTGAGGTTGAAAAGCTTTTTATGAATTGAAAATTTTGAACTTTTCTCGAGTAACTATCGACATTTTATCGACATCAGTATCGTATTTGTTGAGTTTTCTGTCATCTATGATGAACAACGCGACGCTGCACTAATGAACCATAAAGGAAATTTGGTTTTAAGGGGTTTTAAGGGTTTTTAAGCGGATGTTGTTTCTACACATCAAAGCACATCCCACTCTTGCAGATTCTGCATTGCAAGACTCTTCGTAATGCTGATTTATGTTCGTCCACACAGATACAAGTAGAAACTGAGATGTGCAGCCCGGAGGATCTATGGTGGGGAGGAGACCCTTTCTGTAACTGTGGTGTGGCTGTGAGAGCAGGGAGGACAGTGTTTGAGATCAGTCACTGTGACACTCCAGTCTGGCACATCGGGTTCACAGCTTGTGGGGACGGGGGAGACGTGATGATAGTCAGGAGGGACTGGGACTATTACCAGGTGTAGTTCTGAATGTTATGTCATGTGCATGGTATAGGTAGGCTTTGGTTTAATATTCCAAAGCATGTTACAAATTGTCTTTCATGAATAATATGTATGAAGCATAATCTATTTGTCAAGCATGAAATTTAAATGGTATTGATAGAAGAATGTGTACACCTTTAACATGTTTGTATTATCTTCTGCAATGATATCGTTGACAGTAACAATAATGGTAAAGTTCAACGATCAGAATTCTTGTCAACAACAATGTATTTTCCAGATTACCCTACCAACGGGAACCATAGTTGATGTGATAGTTCAGTCTTGGGATGTCCAGTTCCTCAATGTGTATGTGTACGCAACTGCTCTTGACGAGGGCAAAACTCGGGCGCTGTGTGGAGTACTGTCTGATGCCCCTGACGGTGATTGGATGATGAAGGATGGAGGAGTGACGGACGATCCAATAGAGTTTACAGAGTCCTGGAGGTGACCAGTCTTTGCAATCATTTGATTATAATTCCAACAACAGTATATGTTAGTCTTGTGTCAACCACGCGTGTACGTAATATGCACATACTGGACAAACAGGCGAATGTTTAGGTTACTTTTATGGTTTTTTTCGCGTTGTAACTTCGTTTTTCATATCGCACGTGCTTCGTCTTCACCGAATAATGGCGGATGGAAAACACTAAAAAATGGCGGATGATCAAACAAAATGCAATGTGCTAGTACTTTGCTATTTTGTATTGAGATCTGATTGCTTTGAAGGTTCTTTATCGTGCTTCGCATTTTAGGGCAGCACTTTACTGGCGAGGATTTCTCCCTTTTTGAATTTTATTCATTCTCGGGGTTATCGTTTTCAGTTGGCAAGATATACTAGGTATTTCATGGTCTATTTCTTTCAGTGGCTTACTATTATTACTTGCCTAGTGCTTAGTTAATATAGTGTCGCCTCTGCGCCTTTATGTTGTATGTTGCACTTTTATGAAAAATAAACATTGCACTTACACTCATGCACATCCCTGAACATTCTGTGTTTGACTTGCAGTCATTCTCCGAATGTGTGGGGTGTAAGGCCCGTCTGCCCCCGGCCAATAAACATGACCGGTGTTTGGTGTGCCTCGTCGAGGACGAGCACGATGACCTGGTTTGTGAGCTATGTCTTAACTTCACCCCCCGGGCCAAGAAAGAGAGGGGGATGGATATCATATTCTACCGGAATCTCCAGAAGGCGGGGCAGGAACTCAAAGGTTCGATCCCTCCCTCTAAAGAAAAGAGGAAGAGTAAGTCTTCTAAGGGTAAAGGCAAAAAGAAGGTGCGCTCTTCTCCTATCCCCGCTTCGTCATCAGAGGAGGTGGATATGGAGGTGGGGTCACCTGCTGCGGGGGATATTTCAGCCCCCCGAGTTCTCTCACCTCAAACAAGCACACAAAGTTCTGCTAACCCTAACCATAACATTAACTTGGATGAGGCGGCTATTTCCGCCATCATCCAGGGGCAAATGACGGGGATGGTGGGGACGATGATGGCTCAGCTCCGCAAGGAGTTGACTGTCATTGCCCTGCCGGAACCTAAAGCTCCAGGGTCGGCCGGCACTAGTGCTGGTAAAGACCTCAGGACCCCTACTGACCCGGGCGCAGGCCCCGGCAAGGTAGCGGTACCCGACGAAGGCATCCGAGAGACTGCTCCTCGTACTCAGGTAAACAAAGTCCCCTCGTCGGTGCAAGGCACCGAGGTACCGAGCACGTCGAGGGGCACTGGTAACCCCAAGGGCAGGGGCACCGGCGCTCCGGCGTCGGTGCATTCGCAGCCTCGGGGACCGGCTCCGGTCGGGGAACGAGCGTTTGGTTCCCCATCCCTCTCAAACGGACTGTCCGAGATCGGGCTTCGGATACTTGGTCACTGCAGAGTGGCTCCGGTACCGGGGATCGGTCGGAGGATGGCTCCGAGAATTCAGAGGAGGATGAGGAATCCGGCCGTACTGTCTCGCTCGTAGAGCTTCTGAGGGAGACGCGTGACCGTATTCCGTCGCACGCTGCTATGTTGAAGGCCGAGTTCCGTGCCCATGAGCACATAACCGGAACGGAGCCCAACAACTGAGGGTAGCGGTGCACGGGGCCTACCTGGCTGCTATGCAGGCTAAGGACCTGGCAGAAATGCAGGAAGTGGGCACTGAGGTGACCATATTCCAGAGGCAATTGTCAGAGGTGTCGAGCTATCTGGCCCGGGACCCAATTCGGAGGGCCGCGAGTCAGATAATGGGCGCAGTTATGGGGATGCGCCGGCTGTGGCTAGCGACGTCTAAGTACTCGCAGTCCACACGCCTTACTCTGCAGAACCTGCTTTACAGGTTGGGGTCCACCCTCTTCCTTGGATCACAGGCTGTAGTAAAGGAAGCCGCCGAGCAGAAGGTTGCCTTCGAGGAGGCAAAAGTGCTCCTCGAGGAACCAGCTCCGCGAGCGCGGCCTGCCCCCCTTGATGGCCTCTACCCCATGCCGGGGGGTTCGAGCCAGACTTCTTGGAACGCTTCAATGGGTAACAAGAAGAAGTTCAAGGGGAAGGGAAAGAAAGGGCAATACCGCAGGGGCAATCAGGGCCAGCGGAATTTTCGGAGCCGAGGGAAGCCAAACAAGCAGACCTAGGTCCTCCATTGCCCGTGTCACCACCCAAAATTTCGGCAGCCCGAACGCTGTACACTGTCTTTCGAAAGATCTTCCAGTGGGAGGCAGACTATCTCACTTCGTCTCAGAGTGGGAGAAAGTCACCTCAAATACCTTGGTCCTGTCCACACTCAGGGAGGGCCACTTACCACTTTATGACCCACCGACTTTCTCCGGGATACGGCACATGAAGGTGCCCAATTTGCCCCAGAAGGCGGAACTCCTTCGTGCCGAGGTGCAGGCTTTATTAGACAAAGCAGCCATCGAGGTAGTCCCACAGGGTCAGGAACAGAGCGGTTATTACTCAACCTACTTCCTGGTACCCAAAAAGGATGGAGGGTTCAGACCAATCCTGAATTTGAAATAACTGAATCGCAGTCTTCAGGTTCCAACGTTCAAGATGGAAACCCTGAGGATGGTGAAAGCATCACTAGAGAGGGGAATTGGCTGTCCTCAATAGACCTCAAAGATTCTTATCTGCATGTTCCAATGCACCCGGAATTCAAGGAGTTTCTTCGGTTCTCCTTCGACAGGACGTGCTACCAGTTCCGGGTGTTACCCTTCGGCATCTCAACTGCTCCGAGGGTGTTCACCAAGCTTATGTTGGTACCGGCCCAGGCCGCCAGGTCGCAGGACAGGTGTTGCCACCCCTACCTAGACGACTGGTTGATCAGAGCCTTGTCTCGAGAACTAAATCAGGAAGCCACCCAGCAGGTGTTAGACATCTTGCTCAAGCTGGGTTGGATCATAGACCTGAAGAAGTCAGACATCGCCCCCAGGCAGGACCTAGTCTTCCTGGGCGCAATGTTCGATATGGCCTCCGGTTCTGTATCCCTGGCCCCGGAGAGTGTGTCCAGAGTGATCGGGGAAGTCCACTTGTTCCTTCAGTCGCCCACCCACACAGCCAGAACTTGGATTCAGTTGCTGGGTCATATGGCGGCAACAGTGGATGTGGTTTGGAGAGCTCGCTTGAGTATGAGACCCATTCAGCAAGCGTTGGCACAAATGTGGTCACATTCGGACAGCTTTGAGAAGGTTCTAACCAGCCCGGTTTGGGTGCTGGAGCACCTTCGGTGGTGGGTTTCCGAGAGCAACCATCTCAAGGGTCTTCCGCTAGAGCTTCCAAAGCCTGCGGTCACCGTCCAGACGGACGCCTCCCTATCAGGCTGGGGGGGAGTCCTGGAGGACCAGACAGCCTCGGGCCTTTGGTCACAGGAGGAGTCGAAATTGCACATCAACGTGCTAGAGCTCAGGGCAGTTCGACGTGTGTTCGAGTGCTTCAAGGAGCGGATCAAGGGGCTTGTCGTTAGTCTAGAAATGGACATCCAGACAGCCCTATCATACATTCTGAAATAGGGCGGCACAGTGTCTCCATCTCTCCTTCAGGAGTCGTGGCAGTTCCTACTGTGGTGCGACCAGTTCAGCATTCAGGTGGTTCCTGTTTATCTCCCCAGAGTGGACAACGTCCCTGCGGACACATTGTCTCGGCGCATCCTAACACCTCACGAGTGGATGCTCAACTATCTCCCTGTTGTTCGGGTCGTTCCAGGTGGATCTGTTTGCGTCAGGGATGACGAATCAGATACCTGTGTTCTGCTCAAGAACACCAGATCCAAGGGCTCTAGCCAGAGATGCTTCGCGATCGACTGGACGGACAGAGTTCTGTGGGCATTCCCTCCAGTTCCTCTGATCCCCAGGGTTCTTTCCCAGTTGACCAATCAACCAGCCCGCCTCTTGGTGCTTATCGCACCACTTAGGACGGCGCAGAGTTGGTTCCCGTCCGTTCTCAGGTTTCTAGTGCAGCCTCCTGTACTGTTACCCTCGAGACGAGACATACTATTTCAGGAAGGGGCACCACACCCGAATCCCAGGATTCAGTGGATGGCTTGGCCACTGTCCGGAATTGCCTCCAGGAGAGCGGTATTCCTGCATGAGTTGCAGACACAATACTGGCTTCGAGGAGGGTTTCGACAAACCTTCAGTATGAAGATCGATGGGCCTGTTATGCGCGCTGGTGTGGCGATAGAGGGCTTCTCGATCCCTTTTCTACAGATCTAGTCGCTCTTTTGGAGTTCCTCCAGTCCAGGTTGGATCCTTGTTTAGCCGCATCAACTGTCAGGGGATACTCCCCGGCTATTTCTGCTCTTTTGGGATCGCATCCACTGGTGCATCGCTTCCTAGCAGGTGTAGACAGGATACGTCTGGTTGTCCGGCGTATCAGCCCCACTTGGGACCTTTCAATTGTTTTGGATTGGCTCTCAGGTCTGGGGTTCAAAGATTTGAACGCACTGTCGCTTCAGCTTCTGACGTGGAAGACCGCCTTTTTGGTGGCTCTGGCGTCCGGCAGGCGGGTAGGCGATATTCACGCAATGTCAGCTAATCCCGAACTGACTGTCTTTCATAAAGACAGAGTCATTGTCAGACTGCCCGACAGCTATCGTCCCAAGGTTGACCACTCATTCCATGTTACGGCTCCTATCGAACTGCCGACTCTTATGCAGCCGGCCTCTTCAGGGTCCACTGGTAACCATGCTCACATTTTGGATGTGCGCAGGGTGTTAAAGACCTATATTAAACGTACCCGTAGTATCCGTAAAGACCAGCAGCTGTTCTGCTGTTACGGGGGTAGTAAGCCAAATCTGCCGGCGTCAAAGCAGTCGATCTCTAGATGGATCGTGTCTGCTATTGTGATGGGTTATGTTCATAAGGGCTTAGAGGCCCCAGGTCAGCTGAAGGCTCACTCGGTCAGGCCGGTAGCGACGTCTAAGGCGTTCGCATCGGCCCTGCCCATCAAAGAGATCTGCTCCGCCGCTATTTGGAGCCGGCCAAGCACGTACATTCGACACTACCAACTAGACAGGCACTCTAGGGAGCGCGCTCGGTTTGATCAGTCGGTTCTCTCCGGTGGGCAGAGTTGAAACTCTCTAGATAATTGAGCTTTTGTTCAGTTTGGTTCAGTTCAAGTTTCTTGTTGAAGACTAAAACTAACTAAAAATTTTCATTTTAATCCAGTTATTGCACTGTTTTGGGCATTTATATCCCCAAGGGATCACCCATCCTCGGCCCTCGGTGCGGGAGGTCACGTGATCTGGTGAGTGTGACACCTTTCTTGGATTGAGTAGAGCACTTTTCAGTGGTATTTAGTGTACAGACAGAATCCACATCCTAAGTCAACTTTGGGAGTCTGCCTTATGCTATATGTACCCCAAGGAGGATCCCTTCTGAAAAAGAATCGAACCAACCTGCAGAGGTTGCAGATTCTTTGAAGGGATCCTCCTTGGGGTACGGCCACCCACCTCCCCTTATTCTGTCTGACATTGTCGGATTGATAAGTGGTGAGAATAGAGTTACTTCCCCTGGTTTGCACTGGGATGGGGCTCTACAGAGGGGGGTCACACGTTCGGAAAACACTTATTTTGTGTTTTTTGAACTTATTTTTACTGTTATTTTTCAAAAATTAAGTTACAATCTGTCATCAAGTTAAAAATAAGGATTTTTATGCTATATGTACCCCAAGGAGGATCCCTTCAAAGAATCTGCAACCTCTGCAGGTTGGTTAAAATTGGTGAAATGAAATCCCCCATTAAACATGTCCCGCTTATAATAACTGCTAAATAAAGACTAAATACGGTAATTTTCATCAATTTCACTTTAAAAAGTTTGAGACTAAGCGTCAGTGGGGGTTTGTTAAGGATGGGTACCTTACAGATGTATGTTCAACTGCTTTCTGAATCAATTGAGGGTATCGTATAACTAAATGTTTATATTATTGACAGTGGAAATATGAAATATGTCTTGAAAGTTATCTTTCAAAAGTTGATGTAAAAAAGTTTCGTACTGCCTTAGCTCGTTTTCGTTGTTCATCCCATGAATTGTTTGTTGAAACTGGCAGATATGAAGGCATTGCAAGAAATAACAGAATATGTCAAGTTTGTAATTTAAATGCTGTGGAAGATGAGCTACATTTCTTGTTAATCTGCCCAATCTATAAAAGTCTTCGGATGAAATACATTAAATCATACTACTACATGTACCATAGTGTGACAAAACTATTATCACTGTTATCAAATACTAATACTCAAGTACTACAGAACCTTGCAATGTTTATTTATTATGCAATGTTATATAGGAAAACCATTGTACCAGAACAAAATCTGTAATATGATCTACTCTTGAATGTACTACAGGCCTGTGGCCTTATTAGTACCGAAATAAAGATTGATATTTAGTATAACTGGAACATTCACAACGAATACTTTCAGTCATATATACGAAGTCGGTGTCGGAGTCGGTGGTGCGTTCTCAGTGCATCTCAGTATGTATATAAAGTTCACATAAAATTCACAATCGGAAGATTGTCTAACGCTCAGGTAGTAAATATGGAAACAATAATGGATTTAGAAGTAGAAATCATGAGTCTTCATGCCATATATAACGGATAATATGTTGTCAGGCAATGTCGTCGTGTATATTATGACGTCATTTTATATTTTAGAATAACAAAAGAGGAGAGTCTGTTCAACCCGGAAGTGATTGAGAAGGGCTTCTCTACCTTCAAACATGTGTACCAGTACTGTACCTGTGATGAGTCAACCCCTGAAAAACAAATCACCTGTTCTGCTATGGCTGCATCTGAAGTGTGTAAAAACCCAGACGGGATGGAGGAAATACGCCCCCGAGACTGCATCATCGCCAGGAGGAAGAAGAGGATGGTCCACACTAGACCAAGGCTTGTCAAACGAGTAAGCTGTTTCTACGTACTACATTAATAGTTGTGCATGTGTGAAAGAAATTGTTTTCCCACCCGTATGTAATGCCGTGCAATATAGTCGTGGCCCTGTCTGCACGTCCTCCCTGAGCAGAACTCGAAAAACGTTTAGGATATCTTGTTTGATTGGCATTCTAGAAGTTGATGTTATGAAGAATAGAGACGATTTTATGGATATACAACTTCTTTATTCTTTGAAAGCGACTTTTCGACATTTGTTCTAATCTCGTTGTCAAGCCAATTGCTTGACAACGACATTGGAACCTATGTCGAAACGTCGCTTTCAAAGAATAAAGAAGTGTTATATCCATAAAATCGTCTCTATTCTTCGTTTATGATATATTGCGAAAACAATCAATGTGTATTACCCACTACCTGAAGTGGCGCCGTTTTATATTTTCAGAAACATTTTTCTCTATCCATTGAAATGCGGTGGATTTGGACTTTTTCAGGGAAAGATTCGTTTCAGAAGCCGACAACAAAAAACGCCTTCACCATATCTTCGTGAATCTCTGCATGGGTGTAACCCGCCTACTGCAGTGGCATTTTAAAGATATACACTTGATTTATTTAGTTCATTTGTTTTCTCAACTTCCCCCAGCAAGTCATAAATAATTATCTATTAAAATTTAAAACATTGAGCTTCTGCAAATGATTATGCCCTAAAACATCGGTTTTGATTAGTTTTGATCACGAGTTTATAATGTGTCGTAACGATGTCATAAGCTCTTATGAGTACACATATCAAGGGTGTTTCTGCTATCACAGGCTACGACAGAGCATTCCTGGCGGAACGGATGGAACGAATCCTCAGCCACGGCCCACTGTGAGTCCAAGTTTGACGACTCGGAGTCTGTGCAGCTGGTTAAGGATGTCCCAGGAGTCAGTTTGGACTCGCCTATGAAAGCCTGCGTTGCTGATATAAAGGTTAATACAAATCCTTGACATGGCCTGCTTTTAACCTTAAAATTTATACGGCCAACAATTGAGTCATAATGTGTAATTTAAGTATTTTTCTTCAAAGCCTTCTTGCTTTGTGTTTTGACGTGACGCTCACGTCAGCCATGCCGCTTTGTTAAATGCCTCAGAAATTTAGGGGAAGTAACTCTTCCTGGAATAAACCCTATAGGTAAAGGGAGATAATCTGACTTGTTTTTCTTCAAAGCCTTCTTACTAATATAGCTTTTATATATATATATATATATATATATATATATATATATATATATATATATATATATATATTTATATATATATATATATATATAACCGTAGCTGCCAAAACTACCTCATGCTCTTTGTTTCAAAACCAGGAATGTCTATTGAAAACGATGAGTGTTACAGTGCATGTCTAACTCCACAATATATTGAGTAATCATCAAGTGACTAGACTAATCAGGAACATTTAGATTATATACCACCACTTAGCATTGAGTCTGTGTTGACCTAGGCCAGTGGCACTGACGCCTTTACGGCAGCTGCCGTCTCCATTGTGACTGTCCAGGCTCGAAGGGAAGCGTTGGTCAACCCTGTCCTCAGTGAACCGGACCCAGACAACCCTTCAGCTCCTACCCTGTATGACGTCATCACACGTGACACGTGTCCTGGAGACTGTAGGGGGAGAGGGACTTGTTCTGATGGTAAGTGCTGACAAAGAATTATCCAAGTCACAAGCTATTAAGAGAAATCTAAGTGATCAAGAAGGGGTGAAGCGAGCGTAGATTTCTCTTCATAGGTTCTAACTGACTTAGAACTTCGCCTACTTTTGATTGAAAGGTTCAATGACGTCACTATTATTATAATCGTTTCATATTATCACCAAGCTGCATGGACGTGTTTTTATGAACTCTACTTTTTGATCACAACATCTGTCATCGTTAAACTAGAGATAAGAGAAAGAGGGTGCAGAAATAATGCTATACAATATCTACTACCCACTGAGGCATTTTCACACCGTAGGAACGTGTACGCCTGGAAATTGCTACTCAACGGAAGTGAACGAATTTCTCTGCGAGAGGTCAGTTTACAAATGTGCATTTGGTGTAAGATTTTGTTGGATAAATCGGTGTTGAGGTATTTATGAGAAAAAATGTTTCAGGCTGTAAAATGGCAGACACCGGTGAATCCGTAGACGAAAGATAATGTCATTATGTGCCCTCAGTCGACTGTTACATCACAATTTAGGAGACGAATTTCGCATTTGGAACTTACGTGTGTTTGAAATTACCTTGCTTTCAGAAAATCCATAAAAAATACTCATGTTGTGAAACATCCATATATGGACATATATGCGAAATATTGAGACTAATTATTGACAAATAACAAAATTAGATCCACTGAACCACAAGTGGTGTGAAAACAAAGTGAATGAGTTACTAACGGGGGTGGTGAACGAATTACATCCACTTGGTGTTTTCTTTAGGAACGCGTTCACCACGAAATTATACAAGCAGTCATTGAATGTAAACATCTCAGTAATTATTCTTTGGATTTTGACAACATTTTCTAGTTTTGATAAATATGTATCAGCCTTTTTGGACATATACTTGAAAAAATCGTATGTTTGTTTTAAAACAATATATCGACCGCGTTTGTGTGCAAATATATTTTTTCGGCATGCAATCTCACATAAAACTGTCTCTTTTAAGCTAGTTCTGCTCAGCTTCTTATTTCTAAAAACAACTTTGTGTTTACTAATGTCTACTATTTTACAGCCTGAAATATCTTTTGTCATAAGTACATGAAAACCGATGTATCAAACAAATTCCTACACCAAATGCACAAAAACAAACTGGACTCTCGCAGAGAAATTCGTTCACAACCGTTTAGTAACAATTTCCGGGCGTACACGTTCCTACGGTGTGATTTTGGAGTCTTGAAAGTGTTCATCCCCTTATTCTCAACAACCTGTATCCGCCCCTGAATACCAGGACCTTGTGTTAGAGAAGACGTGCTCCGTACATTCTACTTCATAGGGAGTGACAGTTGCTGTTATTGGATGAATATGTATATCTTACTTACTCGTTTCTACATGTATATGTCATATTCCGTTGAAACGTAAAATGTATTTAATTGATTGAACTGAATAAACAGCATTTAATATTTTATGACGTCATAATAAACACAGATTACATTAGGATGGCGAGAGAGGTAACCCTGGTTTATCCTTAAACGTATAGGATAGAACATTGGACCTGGTTTTTCTAATCTAATAAATGTATCATATCACCGAGTGTGATAGAAAGTTTTCTCGACTCGATGATGTACGACATAAAGGGCAGTCGACATTTACCGTCACAAGAATATCTTCTATAGTTGATTACATGTGACACGTGTCTTTCCCGACAGGTCAGTGTCAGTGTGACCCAGGCTATGGAGGCGGAGACTGCTCTGTCGATCTGGCCACGCCCCCTCAAATTGTCCTCGTGGCAGAGGACGGGTTCTGTGACATGGCGACTGAGGACTGTCTTCAAATACCAGTTGTTGGGAACATCTTCAGTGGATCCGAGGAATCAAAGTGTCTGATAGAAAAGCACATGGTATCGCCTTTTTGTTCAGGGTTACATAGCATAACTTCCACTGGCTCAACGCTAGTACTTGAACGAGTTGGCACTGGTCCGCTATTAAAACTATTAATCTAATGCTTTAGCAATTTAATGAAGTATCAACGATAAAAAAATTCCATTCAACACGCAGATGGATATAGTTCTACAACGTCATTTATAACAGTGTTACTTTGGAATAATACTACCTTCAATAGTAAACATTCTTGTACTGTTTTGGGCCGAGTCCCTTGCGGGATTCGAACCCACACCCTCAGAGTAAGGCAACTATTGCCAGCATATCGCCAGCACTGACCGTACCAACAGCTTACCACACGAGCACGGGCCGCGAGGTGTTGTTACTACAAATGTAGCAATGTTAGATTTGTTCACTATCTAAATTGCGTGTATGTCTAACGTCATTTGATATACAACATTATGTCAGATAATAGACATCGTTAATCCACCTAGGTACAAGCATCTGGAGAGAAGACCTCCCTAGAAACAACGTCATCCTACTCCATATTCGAGAGCATCAGTGAAGTGTTCTGCTCGTTACCAGAGATGTCTGAAGATGATGTGGTTGTCTCACTCAACGTCTCCGTCTCCCACGCCGGCGACATCTACAGCAACGAGCTCTCCGTCCTAATGTACGACTCGGGTTGTGTGGACGTCGACCATAGCACTGGGATTTGGACTTTACAGGTAGATGAGGATATTCTCTCGAAACCGGTCTCACAACGTGGTGTCCAAACTCTCTATCATGTTAATGTCTTCTACCAGGATGAGGAAAATCCAAGATATATTGATAGTCGACTTCTTTATTGCAATGAATGCGTTGATTCGGTATAGGTGCTAACGCCGTTTTCCAGCAAATGATACACGAATATAGTAGGAGGAGAATATATATAGTTGCAGTGAGTTTATACAATCAACAAGGTAATGTTCACTGGCATCCTAATATATTACTGAGGGAATAAAGTGATTAGGTTTTACCAGGATGTTTTAATGGTCATTTAACATGTTGATCGAACTGTTTTGCAGTTTGTAGGCATCACACTAGCATATTTGATGGAATCCTCTACTTTTTCATTCTTATGACAAACTTCTATTTCCAGACTGGATACTGCGTTTTCAAGGGCAGGTGTTCAACTGAAGGCAGTGTTAGAAGTGACAACCCTTGTGTGAAATGTCTCGAAGATGGTCCTGTTTTGTCTTGGCAACATATTACCGGTTAGCTTCAGGCCCATTCAAATAAATTACACCAGGGGGCCGTTCCACTAATCGACCAAAGATCAATCGTAATCCTGTATTTTAAGATTCGCTTAAATTGAACTTAGGGTTAATATCGGTTGGTGGAACGGTGTCCGGAAGATCTAGTTTGATGTTTCATTTATGCAGTCTTGAACCTCATTATATCAATATTAGCCATTGTCGTATTCTGGCTAAAACTTTTTATTCATCGAAGATGTCTTCTGGGCGTCTGGTGACACATCTCACTAAATCATAACTGTTGAGTTGTAAAATTAGCCACCACTTATATTAACTTTTCTTTCATCATATCGTTTTATAAGTACTTCTGTGAATCTGTTGCCAGAAAATGGATGCTCTGATGGGAACCTCCACATCGGAGAAAACACCGGAAGTCACGTGTCCGATCCATTCTTCCTGCCAAGCATTCTGGTCCTGTGTCACTTCCTGCAGCAGACGTTTTAACTGTGATATATTTATCTGATGTACATTGAAATACACTCAACCGCACAAGAAACGTCATCATACAAAAAAAAAATTAATAATTCAACCAACGAGAAATTAAACACGACTGAAACAGAGATAATAAGGTCTTCAGAAGCCACGAAACTAAATTTGAAATTTCAAAACATTAGCTGATCATTTTTTGAAAAACAAACGTTTTAAGAAACCTAAAAATCGCCTTTTCGCACTTTTGAGTTACATGGCAAACATTTTTGTCGAAAACCATTTTGAAAAAGGCGATTTCAAAACCCCAAGTGTACTTGGAAAGACGTTTAATCAAAATAATTATACTCTAATGTATGTTATTTCGAGTACCTCCATTTGTCCGGAAGCAGTATTTCGTTTTTTACACTTTTGAAAATATGGTTTCTTTTGCGGTTGATTGTACTAGTATAAATATATCGACTTGTTTTAGATGTGTATTTAGCCTTTTGTGCCGATTCTGTTTGTTTTGCCAGCATTTCCTTGCTACCATATATTGGAGTTTTAAGTCATCCAAATATCTTTAAATGGTATTTGAAAAGTACATTTCAATTCAATTGAGTTCGTTTATTTCAGTAAAAGGTCTTATGCCCACGTACAAAACACATTATATACAAATACAGACCAATATCAGAGAGAAGAAGAATGTTTACATTGTGAGTTAATCTGATTGTAAAACCTTAGAGCGTAGCACAAGTGTATCTCTTATGAACCATGACTACGATAAAATGATTTCTAAGTTTTGACGTTGTAAAACATTTTGCAGGTGATATATATCAACATGATCAGGTAAATGTGAAATATATTTCCGTCTTAATTCCTTAAACATTGGACATTTGAATAAAAAGTTAGAAGTCATCCAAGTATCTTTAAATGGTATTTGAAAAGTACATTTGATGACGATGAAATACAAATGTATGTTGACGTGTTACTTTCATTGATCGCCGTGGTAAGACAAGAACTATTCTTTTCATTTGAAAAATTATTTTTTTTAGAGTTTATGATAAATGTCCTCAGCAACCAGTGTTTCTAGAGAGACCGATATATTTTCAGCATTTCAGGCCTGAGGTTCGTAATAAATTTCTTGAAAACAAAAGATGACAGCAGTGTACAATTTTCCACGACGTGTTGTTATTACTGATATCTGTTGCGTTGTGATTACGTATGACATGGTGTGATGTTGTTGCTTTTCAACATATATTTCTGTGACAGTATGAACAGTATGACTTCAGGTAACAGATGTAACGGTTGTCGCTGTCGTAGAGAGGCCACACGGTTCAATGTTAAATCTTTGATATTCTATTTGTGAATTACCTTTGTACATATTTGTCTTGCCCTGTTGTTTACTCCTTTGATTTGGAACAAAGTAATAAAAATCTTGCTTACATAATATTTTATGTATTTCATTTAATTGTTATTAAAGATTTAATTCAATTTTATTCCGTATTTTGTTCATAGGCTAAAGTACAAGAATAAACAAAATTATAATTGTGGCAATAATGATGTTATACAATTTTCAATTGCATCTTAATCTCAGAGCCCATTTACAAAGTTTTTTTTAAAGAATTTTAATTTTTCTTTTTATTCCATTTCCAATTCATACATTCATTTTATATGACAAACAAAGGCATTGAATATACATTCGTTTTGATATAACACATATAAGAATAAAAATGCAAAGTTATTGAGGCTAGCTGACCACAGATAGAACTATCATTTGCACACTGGGTGGGGTATTGAAATTTTATGGGCGCTTCAACCTATACCAACTATGACAGGTAAGTGTTTCCATTTACAAACTTTGCTAAGTTTATAAGAGTATCTATCTCATGGCAACTTGCTAGTACATAACATTTAACAACAGATGGATGTTTCCAGAAATTTTTAGGAATATAATTTTCTCTTTTAGTCGAATAGAATTTACAAGTTAACACAAAATGATATTCATCGTCTATTTACAATTATTCACCGTTTGGTACATCCTTAATTAGACCAGATAGCGACGTCAAAAGAGGCTTTATGGCTGGTTTTATGTCCTTTTACCGTAAAGACGCGTCGACAAAATAAGGTCCAAGAAGGTTATTTATGTTGACAACATCTTTTATTTTTATTTTCCACATTTTGTTAAGTTTTTAAGTTAAATGTCAGCCACTCTGTCCAACAACCATTTTGAAAAAGGCGATTTGAACACCAAAAGTGTACTTGAACAGACATTTTTGTGTGTGTTATTGTATTTCCTTGAAAGTCACTATAAGCAAAAAATGAAAAGTGATATACAGTATGCTAGTACAATGCTTGTGTAAACACGCTTCCACGAAGTAAAACTTACAAAGGCTCAATCACATTGTGTATCTTGTGAGATGTTACGATATCCTTTTCAAATAAATTAATGGATCGGTAAATTCGTAGTTCTTTTTAAATTGTATCTCAGATATAAAACTAATCAATAATTATAGCTGATTTATTTTGAAAATCAAAATGTTTTACAACTCTGATATTGTGAGTCAACATATTCCACCAAACCAGGTGTAGTGGACGAGCAGAGTTTATAGAAATGTGCTTTTGTATGGGTATAAATAAAACCCATATTATTGATGTATCAGGAAGAGACAACAGGTGTTACGCAATAAACAAAGTACGGTGTTTGAATAACAACATGCGATTGAGTGACATTGTCCAATGTGTAGTTTCTGCAATAAACAAATCAAGATGTGTGAATAACAATAAGCCATCGAACGATCTTGACAGAGTTAGTATCTCGCAGTAAACAAATAACAGTGTATAACTAGGTCTTCAAGACTTCTGCTTGACTTGAACTCCATGTTGGACTCTGGGTTATTCATCAGTGTGTTCTGCTTTAAAATGAGCTATCAAACATGTCTCTATCTTCAGTATTTTTTTTACAAAAATTCTCCAAAGACAATGACCTTCTGAAAATGGAACAATCGCTTATTAATGGACCCCTATACATGATCTTTCTCACGATAACGACAAATTGGTTCATATTTTCTTACTAAGGTTTAACATAGAAAAGGTTGTGCTTTAATTTCCACTTCAGGAGATGTAATCATCATTAAGATTGCATACATAAGTAATGAGTTTTATTATT
This sequence comes from Gibbula magus, assembly GCA_936450465.1. NCBI lineage: Eukaryota > Metazoa > Mollusca > Gastropoda > Trochida > Trochidae > Gibbula > Gibbula magus. Next base: position 25,604,926 of record OW388295.1, on the reverse strand, counting down.
CTGAATATTCAAGAAAATGCTCAAAAAATGTTGAAATTTGGACCCCTAGACAACGTTTGCGATGTTCAGAGCTTAACTATCAACTTTTTGATGAAAGGGTTCACAGAAAAGTTGATGTTCTTGAAATTTTACATCCAGGAGTGTAAATACAATTTCAATATCGTAATAACTTAAGCAGCTATGAATTTTGAACTTTGCTGAATATGGCGATTTTTTTTAAAATGTCAATCTTCTATGACTTGTCACGCGTAAACTATCATAGATACATGCTTGAACGTTATTGTCCTAAATAAATAACGTATTCACTTCAAACTATGCTATTAAATATCTTGGTTTGTTCAGTGGTTTACGATGGAAAATTCTCCAAAAAAATATACCCCTCGAAAATGCTCAAAATCGCAAAATTTCAATTATTTTCGCAAATGCCGAAATTGTGCCCAAACTGTCTACTTTTATATGATAATAATGTGTTGTGGAATTGTTAATCTAGTTATTAGAAAGGGTTTGCAGTCAGTTACTTTGATTTCATTCCTTACAGAGTTATGTTCCTTTGAATGCGAACGCTAAAAATAAGTTTTTCAAAAAGTTCAATTTTCAAATTGCTTTAGCTCGTTAACCGTTAAAAATAGAGGAATGATTGGGGATTACTTTTTGTAGCATTCTTTCAGCTTTTCAATGAGCTACTGCATGATGCTGTATGTATTGCCGTTATTTAGAAGAAGATCGCGAAAGTGCGCAAAAAATATATTATTACGAAAACCGCAATAGGCCTAATCGATGGGGAGTGTTGTTGCCCACATTTTGTTGAAGGTTTTGTGAAATTATCTTCAATAGTTTTGGAGCTATTCAGGTTTGAAGTTTCAACTTCAAGGGGAGTTAAATCTAGAAAGAAGTCGAAAATCCAAAATCCGGCTCGGTATGATCTAAGTTGGTTCACAGGCTACAGTCCCTGAAAATTTCAGAAAAATCGCTTCAGCCGTTTTTCCAGAACTCGTAACACAAAAACGGTGTAAATAATAATAAAAATCAGGATAAGAACAATAGGTCTTCAGACATTCGTCTTGAAGACCTAATAACAACAGGGAAGAGGGTGAAGTACATCTGTAGTTCCTGCACTAAACACATCTCCAGTCCACTCGTACCTACCCGTAAAGTAAACTAAAACGGAGAAACCAGTGTTTAAATATTCATATATTAAGGAAGTGATTATCATAATTGTATCAATTAGGTTTCGGTTATAGTTATTTACTTCACTGTGAGAATTCTTTTTTTTTTTAGAATTTTTTTGTGATCACTTTACCCCTTCGTATCTCTTTGATCTTTTCCCACAACTGCATCAATTCATTTGCGAAATACACGCCATTGATTGTAGAACCTTTCTTTAAATAATTTACCATTGTTACATCCTGAGAATCCCAGAAAACGGATGCCAATGACCTTACCACTGGAAAACTTGTTTTGATTTTTGTTGGGTTGGGTCACGTAAAGTGTTTCCACTGCATGTTTTTTCTCATGATCAAAATGGTAAACAGGTTTCCTCTCAGTAACGACATGGGCCACAACTGATTCTGTGTCGTCAAGGAGTTGCTGACTTACCTGTTACCACGACGCGTTTCATGAATTTCCACTGGACTGTATTTTTTAAACGCAGATGATCATAGCTCTACATTCAGGAGCTAGCTGAGTTTATAGCTTAGGATGATGTTGGTTGAAAACAGGTTTGGTACCTCAGGCCACTTTAGCATTTATAGACAACTGAAGCGATTTTCTTGCCATTTATACTCCATTGGTAGTTTTTTTAATGAATGTACATCATGGTTGCATTTTAGACATTTGTTAGTTTCGGGGACACATGGGGACACCCCTCGCACTACAGCTAGTTTTGAAGATAGGGACTATATTGCTGATATTTGATGTAATAATTCACGTGTTGATCTGACTCTAACTGCTTCTATTTGATTTATAATCTTACTTGAATACATTTAAGATATTGTTCTCAAGAATTAAATAAATTGTGAGAAATGTTGCCAAAATGCCTTCAATAACATTCCGAAATATAGAGCCTTTGGAACTGTAGCTTATCGGGACTTCAGTGATGTATTATTTAAAGGGACACTGCGTCGAGGATAACAATGAGTCTCATCTTTATCTAACTAAGCTGATTAGAGTTCTTTTAACGAGTTACGCTTCGCTTCACTGTCTACATGCATAAATTTTTACTACAAATTTCGTCAATTGTCTGAAATTGGGCGTCTGTGACGTGTTAGAAGACATATTAATTAGCAAAGGTTGAAACACATTATCTGATTTTTATCCTCGACGTGGTGTCCCTTTAAGGTTGGAGATGTAAGCAATCTCAACTAATACATTGTTAACAAGAAAAAGAAAAGTTTTAGGTCATGTCCCACGTGACCTTATTTGGGGTTACGGGGTCACCAAATCTACAATTTAGAATCCCCATTTGCCGAGGAGTTTGCACAAAAAATGTCAGTTCTCCAGAGTCATTGGTTTTTTTTTTCAAAAGACTTCAAAGATCTAGGCATTTGACTCTTAACGATCTTGCTAATTAGCATATGTCATTCGAATATGTCTGATGTAAATAACACAAATGAACTATTTTTGGTATTTGTCTTTGATTTGGTCTTCTTTGGTTATCAGCATGTTTATGATCAATTGTTTTCACAAATCAAATAGCATATTTCAAGGAAAACACATTAAACGATCTCGCGAGAAAACGTTCATCTTATGTTTAGTTTATCATTATTACGTGTCATTGGCAAATGCCACTTTTACGACACTCCACTTTTGCCGGTGAATTCAGGCCTGCTAGAACAGAGGTTAAGGATCGGAAATCTGAAGGGAGTAAGCACTGGGCCACTCCATACAAATCTATATCCATCTCCATCGCGGGAGAAAAGTCATAGACAGTGGAGATATTCTATACTGATCCCCTTGGTCACCCGTGATTATAGATACTGTGTACATTTGGGGACTCTCTGACCCTTAGGCTACATGTTAGTTTAAAATTGTCGGTACGATTTTATACCATCCATCGTCAATCAATGATGAGAAAATGTTATTATATGCTCGGAAGATCAAAAAGTTTATACACAGAGTATTCACTTCTGTTTTAATATGCCTTATAATAAGACTTATAAACCTCTAGTGACGTCACTCTATTGTTCTATTAGGTTCTACTTTTACCGGGTAAACCTATATTGTCAGTTTGCCGGGCGTTCTCCAAGAATGCGCAGGGCTTTCTTGAAGAATGCCCAGGCCTTTCTCTAGGAATGCCCAGGGCTTACTCTAGAATCTATCGGAAAATTATTTTGATTGGGAATTATACACGTTTTGAAATACTTTGATTCAAATTCCTTCTTCGAATAAATACCATCACAAAATATCACATTTTGACATTGACAAATCACAAACATAAGCTTTGAATGCCTGGTTTCGAACCCTGCACCACCCGCTTACTAAACTGGCGCCTTTGACAACTCGGCTATAAAGGCCCACTAGAACATGATGTAGTTTCCACAGTGACACTCATGTGAACTCCACGAGGCAGATAGCGCATGCAGCTCACGTGCACGGCGTGGATAGCGAGCGCAAAGCACGTGCAGGGCGCGGGTGTGCTCTCTTCATAGCAGTTGAATTGGAAGCAGTATATACCAATGAAGCCACGTGAAGACAAAATATTGAAATTATATCTAAATCATCATTTCTGTCGGTTCATAAGTAAGATCAAAACCTTGTCCTCGGCTTTGTTTGTGGAGTATCCCCCCCCCCCCCCCCCCCCCCCCCCCCCCCCCCCATGCATCATGTCATGCTCGGTTTGATGTAAAACAAATTTTATCTTATCTTATCTACAATAAAGGGTCATAAGAGATCGTCTTAGAAGCATTTGTTTAGTCTTCTTCCCCAGGACTAAAAGTCCAACATAGCTGGACTCCTACGTGATTTTACGATATTCTTTCCTTGGCCAATAATGAATGTAAACTGGATATTTGTTAAACCTTTAAGCCCTGTTTAAACGGCGAACTTTGCACGTATGCAATATTGCTTATGGTAGTAATATACATAGCGTGAGTAAAGGTAAATTTACTTTGCGTTCATACGCGTTTAATTTCTGCCTAAGCAAATGTTCTTCCAACTAATCTATATATGAATAGAGAATTCCTAAACATGCCAATTGATATGTATTTGATGTGAACTAAATAAATGACATTAATTTATATATCTGTCAATATTGGTTTGACTATATCGCCCTAATTATATTGAAAATCGGATAGTCAGATGGATTTCGAAGGTCATCGCGTGCAAGAAGGAGATTATTCTCGATAGAGAATTTGAAAAACAATTTTAAGAGTTTCTAAAGTTTTCAAATAGATTTTCTCAACCTCTGTGAAGTCACTATGTCTGTATTAGCCGAACTGTTACTAGATTAGTGAAAATACCATATTTACTCACGGTAGTAAACATTTGCACCTGCCCCTGACTAGGTGCAAATTTGCTTACGGTAGTGAAACATTTGCTTACGGTAGTAAACTATACATATGTGCAAATGCGTCCATACGGCGAATTATGCTCATATGAGCAAATTTGCATATGTGTAATGATTTACATTACATTTACATTCGCCGTATAAACAGGGCTTGAGATGTAAACAAAATAAATGACATAAATGTATTATTTGTCAACATTGGTTTGACTATATCGCCCTAATTATAACGAAAATCGGATCGTCAAATGGATTTGGAAGGTCACCGCCTGCAAGAAGGAGATTATCCTATATAGAGAATTTGAAAAACAATATAATGAGTTTCTAAAGGTCTCTAATATATATTTTCACAACCTTTTTGAAGTCACTATGTCTGTATACGACGAACTTTTACTAGAAAAGTGAAAATACCATATTTACTCACGGTAGTAAACAATTGCACCTGCCCTTGACTAGGTGCAAATTTGCTTACGGTAGTAAAATATACATATGAGCAAATTTGCATATATGTAATGGTTTACTCATATGCAAACGCTCGCCGTATAAACAGGGCTTAAGGGTACATTATGCGTTATGAATGTGGAAAGCTTTGCTTCGACTTAACATGACATGCTATTCAGTCTAAGGGTACATTATGCGTTACGAATGTGGAAAGCTTTGCTTCGACTTAACATGACATGCTATTCAGTCTAAGGGTACATAATGCTTTACGAATGTGGAAAGCTTTGCTTCGACTAAACATGACATGCTATTCAGTCTGAGGGTACATTATGTGTTACGAATGTGGAAAGCTTTCCTTCGACTAAACATGACATGCTATTCAGTCTAAGGGTAATATATGCGTTACGAATGTGGAAAGCTTTGCTTCGACTAAACATGACATGCTTTTCAGTCTAAGGGTACATTATCCGTTACGAATGTGGAAAGCTTTGCTATACGACTGAACATGACATACTATTCAGTCTAAGGGTACATTATGCGTTACGAATGTGGAAAGCTTTGCTTCGACTAAACATGACATGCTATTCAGTCTTAGGGTACATTATGAGTTATGAATGTGGAAAGCTTTGCTTCGACTAAACATGACATGCTATTCAGTCTAAGGGTACATCATGCGTCATGAATGTGGAAAGCTTTGCTACGACTAAACATGACATGCTATTCAGTCTAAGGGTACATTATGCATTATGAATGTGGAAAACTTTGCTTCGACTAAACATGACATGCTATTCAGTCTAAGGGTACATTATGTGTTATTAATGTGGAAAGCTTTGCTTCGACTTAACATGACATGCTATTCAGTCTAAGGGTACATTATGCTTTACGAATGTGGAAAGCTTTGCTTCGACTAAACATGACGTGCTATTCAGTCTAAGGGTACATCATGCGTTATGAATGTGGAAAGCTTTCCTTCGACTAAACATGACATGCTATTCAGTCTAAGGGAACATTATGCGTTATGAATGTGGAAAGCTTTGCTTCGACTAAACATGACATGCTATTCAGTCTAAGGGAACATTGTGCGTTATGACTGTGGAAAGCTTTGCTTCGACTTAATATGACATGCTATTCAGTCTAAGGGTACATCATGCGTTATGAATGTGGAAAGCTTTGCTATACGACTGAACATGACATGCTTTCCGTCTAAGGGTACATTATCCGTTACGAATGTGGAAAGCTTTGCTTCGACTAAATATGAAATGATATTCAGTCTAAGGGTACATTATGCGTTACGAATGTGGAAAGCTTTGCTTCGACTAAACATGACATGTTATTCAGTCTGAGGGTACATTATCCGTTACGAATGTGGAAAGCTTTGCTTCGACTAAACATGACATGTTATTCAGTCTGAGGGTACATTATCCGTTACGAATGTGGAAAGCTTTGCTACGACTAAACATGACATGCTATTCAGTCTAAGGGTACATTATGCGCTATGAATGTCGAAAGCGTTGCTATACGACTAAACATGACATGCTATTCAGTCTAAGGGTACATTATCCGTTACGAATGTGGAAAGCTTTGCTTCGACTTAACATGACATGCTATTCAGTCTAAGGGTACAGTAAGCGTTATGAATGTGGAAAGCTTTGTTAAACGACTGAACATGACATGCTATTCAGTCTAAGGGTACATTATCCGTTACGAATGTGGAAAGCTTTGCTTCGACTAAATATGACATGCTATTCAGTCTAAGGGGACATCATGCGTTATGAATGTGGAAAGCTTTGCTATACGACTGAACATGGCATGCTTTTTAGTCTAAGGGTACATAATCCGTTACGAATGTGGAAAGCTTTGCTTCGACTAAACATGACATGTTATTCAGTCTAAGGGTACATTATGCGTTACGAATGTGGAAAGCTTTGCTATACGACTGAACATGACATGCTATTCAGTCTAAGGGTACATTATCCGTTACGAATGTGGAAAGCATTGCTTCGACTAAACATGACATGTTATTCAGTCTGAGGGTACATTATCCGTTATGAATGAGGAAAGCTTTGCTACGACTAAACATGACATGCTATTCAGTCTGAGGGTACATTATGCGTTATGAATGTCGAAAGCTTTGCTATACGACTAAACATGACATGCTATTCAGTCTAAGGGTACATTATGCGTTACGAATGTGGGAAGCTTTGCTATACGACTGACCATGACATGCTATTCAGTCTAAGAGTACATTATGCTTTACGAATCTTGAAAGCTTTGTTTCGACTAAACATGACATGCTATTCAGTCTGAGGGTACATTATCCGTTACGAAAGTGGATATATACTAGCACTAGATGTAGATCTAGTAAAGCTATAACGTGTTACTCATTTACTCCCGGTAGATCTCACACTTTAAGTCATGGTTTCCCAACTAACTTAGTATGTTACTAACTGAACATTGACCATTGAACTCATATCAAGCTTAAGACATGACCTATCGGGAAGACGTAAACCATACGTGTAGTTGATAATGCCTGGAATATGCACATACACGCACATACTTGTAGTTAATAACGCTTGATATATGCACATACGTGTAGTTAATAACGCTTGATATATTCACATACGTGTAGTTGATAATGCCTGAAATATGCACATACGTACACATACGTGTGGGTTAAACTCGGAAATATATATTCATACCCTCTGTTGTTGAAGAATGGAATTCGTTATCAGAATAAATTTTTAAAAAGCGATAAATACTGCTATCTATAACAGATACCACTGCGATTCAAATTTTGGACGTAGATTTATTCTGATAATTCACTGCAAACTTCGTCTAGGGTGTATTGACCTCAATTATGATAAATTTGATATGGATATATCTATTTCTCCTTCATGTGTTTATTATTCTGAAGAGTGTGTCCATTTCCTTTTTACATGCCAATTATAATTTTCGACGAAATAAATACTTCTTTAAAATGATGTGACCTACAATCAATCCTTTATGGTAACCATCACCAACTATTAACCAATGTATAATACAATATGTACGTGAATTAATTGTTAAAACTTCTAGATTTAAATACAAATTCAAACAATGTGCCTTGCTTTCTGGGTGTTATGTCGTGATGCTGGTAAAAAATGGAATACCATGTCGCATATTTATATTTACTTTGTTCTGTTTGTATGTATTAAACATGTATTGATATTATGTTCGAGGGTGCTACCTTAGCATAAGCGTTGCAAGCTTGTTGGCGAATCCCTTTCACAATATACAGTATATGTGAAATAAATATGTTTAAAACAAATATATTTCATATTCACGTATTTAGAATGTTATTCTACCCCTAGTTTTGAACAAATTATGAATTGATTTGTCATTTGCTGCTTTCATAATCATAAACGTCAAGGGAGGGGATGTGGGTATATTTATTTCACCTTTTGTATGATTTTTGGGAAAGTAAGACAACATATTTGTTCAAATTGTGATTCGACAGCTACAAGTGAAGTATAAATACAGAAAGATAAGAGCTTGTGTAAGTGTAATGGAATAATAATGACATGATATCGCATTTCCAAAGCCGCAAAATACACAAAGTGTTGGCAATGCATTGACAAAATACATTAACTTAACACTTAAACCCAAACTTAATGAACCGCGACCGGTAACGTCACTACCGTGTTGCTATATATTTAAACCTTATATTGGTATTTTCTTCATTAACTGGTCTAACAAGGAAGTACCAAAAATAGGTGATAAACTCTACTATATATAAAGCTAATTATGATTAGACACCCTTGTAGACAGTCCATTTCAGTTGGTTTTGGCAGAAAGCCTCTGTTACGAGGAACGAGGTACGTCTCTTCATGTTTATTCCTTAGTTTATGAGAACAGAGACGTGAGTTCATACAATGATATCTTAGAAACTTTATTGCAACTGATACTTTACATTCCGTTTTCGGTGATTTAATTGATATTCGTTGCTTAAAAGTAAATTTGTGTTGTAATCAATTTGACTCGTTAAAATGTGACCGTGCTTGTTAACTACTTGTCTGGAGAAAATGGATTGAAATGTATCATTAAATACTCTGTACAAACTTTAAAAAGGTGAATATGTTTCGAATTGAATTAATCATGAGTGTTCCATGGATGATGTCTACAAAATCCTTGTTATATGGTATTTTTGTTAAATAAGACTTGAATACATAAGACTTGAATAATGTAGTTTAATGTAAACTTTATAATTTAATTATATATATATTTATATTTATATTTATATTTATATTTATATTTATATTTATATATATATATATATATATATATATATATATATATATATATATATATATATATATATATATGTATATATGCTAATAAGCAAGACCCTTAAGAGTGAATTGCCTAGAAATTTGAAGTCCTTCGGTCGACATGGGCGTTGAAAGATGAGTGCTCATTGGTTAAAAAGCAGGGATACAGTATGAGGTTCAAATTTTCCCCGCAAGGGAATTTTGCAGGAGTCCTCGATTTAAAGCGATAAAGAATAGAGGTTAGGATCGGAAATCTGAAGTGAGTAACTTACTAGAGGTTTTACCAACCATTGAAAGTTAACCTCATAGCATGTTAGTTTTCAACATTTAGTAAGACCTGTTCTAGTATCTAATTGTAAGTCCTAACTCCAAATAACGTCAATCTCGAGTTCAGTTCGGTACTCAAAAATGTCCAATTTTAAAATTTGCATAGTTGACATTGCGGGAATCGAACCCGTAACCCTCAGATTTCTATTCCACTAGATTGGTGATCACGAGAAGGTTGTTTGTTGGTATATAATTTATGAAATGGTGATAAATGTTGATTGAACGAACGGACATTTCTTATCTTTTTCGCAGCACCCATTCCACAATGGAATTTAATCGGTGCATTCTTCTGTTATTGATGGTCTCATCCACAGTATTGGCAGGTATGTTAATGATAATATCTATAAAAGGTGAAAAATGTATAACATTTATCTATCTTATCATGCAAATAAACTTATATATGTTCTCTCCAGTTCATCGACATGACATGTTTATAACATCATTTGTGTTTCCCTACAGTATATTTTTCTATTTTTCAATTTGAAAAATGTAAATAAATTAATATATGTTCACTCCAGTTTATCGAATTAAAACTTAATTGACACATTTTTTAGTTGTAATATTGATTACAATATGTTGGTTGTTAGTAAAAATTAGTAAGAATTGAAACTTATGTGTCACGTTTTTTTAGTTTCAACATTTATTTCAATTTGTTGGTTATTTTAAAAATTAGTAAGAATTAAAACTTATGTGTCACGTTTTTTTTAATTTGAACATTGATTACAATTTGTTGGTTGTTAACAAAAATTAGTAAGAATTAAAACTTATGTGTCACGTTTTTTTTCTTTTAGTTTGAACACCTATTACAATTTGTTGGTAATAAGTAAAAACTGTATACTTTCAACAGAGCCATGCACCGAGTACAACCCCATCCCCGACATCCACCGCCGTGATCCAGTATACAAGCTGTCTGACGGAGAGGATCCCATCAACGACAAAACCATTGTAGAAGGCTGGTACGGAGACATGACCTTCAAACTTCACAACGAGGCCCCAGGGTTTTTTAAATGTGGAGGACATTATCCATTATGGAGAAGTGGTAAGCATATGTTAGTATATCATAGAGTGTGTATGGAAACAAATACGTAAATAAACAGAATAATGTTTTGTAATTTATAAAACATGCCAGAAAATGTTGAAAAATTGGTTTGTCACTTACACTCACTCGTAAATATGATATGTGTAAGAGATGGAAATATGGACAACTGGTCGTTCATCTCTGTTGCGCAAAACATTTGCGCTAAACTTCACCTGTGGATGGAGTTTGCTCATTTTAGGAACAGAACATTCAGATAAAGATATTGTAGTTTTCGGATGTCAAGTTTTAAATTTTGCTCAGTATGTATTGTTCTTGACAAAGATAGTGACTGAGGCTACTCTAATGTGGGCGCATTCTGTCCATTAAAGGAACAACTGGCGACGTATGTACCATCTGTATGGAAACAAACTCAGATATTTGCGCCGAAACATTCCAAATAGAGATGAAGACATGTAACGGCTATGAAGTCTACTATCTGCTGAAACCTGACGTCAATAGAGCCAGCTACTGCTTTGGTAAGATTCCATGGAATACTCAATATATTCATGACGAATAATTATGTTCCTTAAAAACATAAATCTACAATTCTAGAGATGACGTTGCTTTGGGTCCTAAGGTACACATTGACCAGTTTCATGTTTATCAGTCAGATTGGTCATTCGCGGGGTGTGCAGCTTTATCTCCCAAATATTCATGTTTTTACAAAGAGGATACTAAACGACCTTCCATTTCATACCATTTGATTTGGTATGTAACGAGCTAAAGCGAGTGCGAGTTTAATTTAAAATGGTAGTTTAGTATTATGTTTATTATTAAGTTCAAATAAATAAAGCAAAATCGTCGACAGTGTACTGAAACTTAGTCTTCCGCGAGTCATTCACCATTGTAAAGGGGGCACGTCCACGTAGACGTCACAACTGCACACTATTGTGACGTCATAATTGAATGTATGACTGCACATACTTTGACGATAACCTTGTGATTCATTGTCGATGCATTTATCTCCTATAAAGAAAAATGCCGATACAATGCTTTCTTTGAGTAAGCTTCGCGTGAGTCGTTCTCTCCGCACAGATGTTAATCTAGTGATATCTTCCCATGAAAGCACTATTCGACTATTTTCTTGTGAGAACCAACGAAAATTCGTGTATTTTTCAGAATGTGAAATACCTGCTTTATCCAATCACAATTATCGCCTTATCTCCCGGACAGTTACGCGAAGAGACGAATGCTCTTTGACTCAGTGATGCTGATTGGACAATTGGACCAGAGTGCAACTAATCAGGATCCATATTTTCGAAGCTCTCTTAGCGCTAAGACAGTCTTAAAACAATGTTAATGTATGGCACTTACGACTATCTTAGCGCTAAGAGAGCTTTGAAAATATGGGTCCAGCAGGATTCGTATTTCATTTGAACTAGAAAACCGACGTATTATAAGAACAGAGGATACGTGAAAATAAATGACTTAAGTGACCTCTGTGAGAAGAGAATGCATATAAAGAAAAAAGTATGTATGTTTGTTTCATCATTTAATGAAACAATGTCTTGTGGTTCATTTTCACATTGTTCGACCCCAGTGCCATACGCTCATCTAAGTGTACCTACAGGGAAGTCACTAGTTCGACCCCTGTGTCATACACTCATCTAAGTGTACCCACAGGGAAGTCACCAGTTGGACACCTGTGCCATACACTCCTCTAAGTGTACCCACAGGGAAGTCCCCAGTTCGACACCTGTGCCATACACTTCTCTAAGTGTACACACAGGGAAGTCACCAGTTCGACCCCTGTGCCATACACTCCTCTAAGTGTATAAGTGTACCCACAGGGAAGTCACCAGTTCGACCCCTTTGTCATACACTCATCTAAGTGTACCTACAGGGAAGTCACCAGTTCGACTCCTGTGCCAAACACTCATCTACGTGAACCAACAGGGAAGTCCCCAGTTCGACCCCTGTGCCATACACTCCTCTAAGTGTACTCACAGGGAAGTCCCCAGTTCGACGTCTGTGCCATACACTCCTCTAAGTGTACCAACAGGGAAGTCACCAGTTCGACCCCTGTGCCATACACTCCTCTAAGTGTACCCACAGGGAAGTCACCAGTTCGACCCCTGTGTCATACACTCATCTAAATGTACCTACAGGGAAGTCACCAGTTCGACTCCTGTGCCAAACACTCATCTACGTGTACCTACAGGGAAGTCACCAGTTCGACCCCTGTGCAAAACACTCCTCTAAGTGTACCCACAGGGAAGTCACCAGTTCGACCCCTTTGCCATACACTCCTCTAAGTGTACAAAGAGGGAAGTCCCCAGTTCGACCCCTGTGCCATACACTCCTCTAAGTGTACCCACAGGGAAGTCACCAGTTCGACCCCTTTGCCATACACTCCTCTAAGTGTACAAAGAGGGAAGTCCCGAGTTCGACACCTGTGCCATACACTCCTCTAAGTGTATAAGTGTACCCACAGGGAAGTCACCAGTTCGACCCTTGTGTCATACACTCATCTAAGTGTACCTACAGGGAAGTCACCAGTTCGACTCCTGTGCCAAACACTCATCTACGTGTACCAACAGGGAAGTCCCCAGTTCGACCCCTGTGCCATACACTCCTCTAAGTGTACTCACAGGGAAGTCCCCAGTTCGACACCTGTGCCATACACTCCTCTAAGTGTACCCACAGGGAAGTCACCAGTTCGACCCCTGTGCCATACACTCCTCTAAGTGTACCCACAGGGAAGTCACCAGTTCGACCCCTGTGTCATACACTCATCTAAATGTACCTACAGGGAAGTCACCAGTTCGACTCCTGTGCCAAACACTCATCTACGTGAACCAACAGGGAAGTCCCCAGTTCGACCCCTGTGCCATACACTCCTCTAAGTGTACTCACAGGGAAGTCCCCAGTTCGACACCTGTGCCATACACTCCTCTAAGTGTACCAACAGGGAAGTCACTAGTTCGACCCGTGTGCCATACACTCCTCTAAGTGTACCCACAGGGAAGTCACCAGTTCGACCCCTGTGTCATACACTCATCTAAATGTACCTACAGGGAAGTCACCAGTTCGACTCCTGTGCCAAACACTCATCTACGTGTACCTACAGGGAAGTCACCAGTTCGACCCCTGTGCAATACACTCCTCTAAGTGTACCCACAGGGAAGTCACCAGTTCGACCCCTTTGCCATACACTCCTCCAAGTGTACCCACAGGGAAGTCACCAGTTCGACCCCTGTGCTATACACTCCTCTAAGTGTACCTACAGGGAAGTCACCAGTTCGACCCCTGTGCCATACACTCCTCTAAGTGTACCCACAGGGAAGTCCCCAGTTCGACACCTGTGCCATACACTCCTCTAAGTGTACCCACAGGGAAGTCACCAGTTCGACCCCTGTGCCATACACTCCTCTAAGTGTATAAGTGTACCCACAGGGAAGTCACCAGTTCGACCCCTGTGTCATACACTCATCTAAGTGTACCTACAGGGAAGTCACCAGTTCGACTCCTGTGCCAAACACTCATCTATGTGTACCAACAGGGAAATCACCAGTTGGACCCCTGTGCCATACACTCCTCTAAGTGTACCCACAGGGAAGTCACTAGTTCGACCCCTGTGCCATACACTCATCTAAGTGTACCAAGAGGGAAGTCCCCAGTTCGACCCCTGTGCCATACACTCCTCTAAGTGTACCCACAGGGAAGTCCCCAGTTCGACACCTGTGCAATACACTCATCTAAGTGTACCTACAGGGAAGTCACTAGTTCGACCCCTGTGCCATACACTCATCTATGTGTACCTACAGGGAAGTCACCAGTTCGACTCCTGTGCCATACACTCATCTAAGTGTACCTACAGGGAAGTCACCAGTTCGACCCCAGTGCCATACACTCATCTAAGTGTACCTACAGGGAAGTCACCAGTTCGACTCCTGTGCCATACACTCATCTAAGTTTACCTACAGGGAAGTCACCAGTTCGACCCCAGTGCCATACACTCATCTAAGTGTACCTACAGGGAAGTCACCAGTTCGACCCCAGTGCCATACACTCATCTAAGTGTACCTACAGGGAAGTCACCAGTTAGACTCCTGTGCCATACACTCATCTACGTGTACCAACAGGGAAGTCCCCAGTTCGACCCCTGTGCCATACACTCCTCTAAGTGTACCTACAGGGAAGTCACGTTCGACCCCTGTGCCATTCACACATCTTATTGTATCTACAAGGAAGTAAAACAGTCTGTGCTTAACGTGTTTTGATAGATCACTACCAAAGTCTTAGGCACGAAATCAACTGAAGGTATCAATAACTGTTTGAACGTATCTTTGACAACGTTCTTTAAAATTACAAAGTAGAAGAAGGAAGTGGAATACATTTCATTTACAATGGGTAATTTATTGAGAGACCAACGCGTTGTCTGTTCTTTGGTTTCATTCAGAAGAGCAGAACCGTATTCAATGACTAAGAGTTAGGTGACACTGAAGCTATAAAGCTCTCTATTAAGCATACGCCCTTAAGTCATACTCCCATTCGTTGTCTCCCATAACTCCTTCACCCCCTTCTTCCCGTCATGTCAAAACAAAGTTCACGGTCCACCACACTTCTAATCCCTATTCTGTTATATCTTACAATGCAATAGGACAGTTCAACGCGGAGATTGACATGATATTGAACACAGAGAAAACTAAAAGATTAAGAGAATGGTTTGATAAAACTAAATTATCAATTCTCGAATGAATTAAATGAGAGAATCTTCATACTAAAGCAACCATCTAAACACAAATAGTTTTGTCTGTACTAGCTTTAAACTTAAAAGTGCATCCATTGTGTTTCATAACATTTTATTTGGCTTTAATACGTTCCAACTCACCACATGTGCTGTCTACAATACATGTAAATCCACTCAGCTTGCATATTTGTCCCCAATCGCCAAATATATCATAATTACTAGTTTCCAATTAAAACTGAGTAACATCATTATACATGTGCAGAAACCGAAACTGCATGTCGATTTACATGCACAGTAGTTATGTGACCTATTAAATATTATAAACTCAAATTTGTCTTCTTGTCTGTTATAAATAAGATGTCATAATTACGTTTTACTCATTGACGTGCGCCACACGCTGTGTATTGTTCGGTTTTCGATCAAAAGTCGTTACTTTTATGAATAAGTTATCTTTTGTGTAACATGATTATTTTTTTTAAATGTAGCTTATGTCGGGAAGAGAAAGAAACCACAAGTCATATTTTGTTCTGTTGTCATAAGTATGTGGAATAACGTTAAGGAAAGAATAAAGACAAGCGTTCAAGCAAACATAGGAGCTAATAAACTCACGTGCAAAAGAAACGTCCCCATACAAAATACAAGATATTTCAATCGACGGGCGATAAATGCGACTGAAACAGTGTTACATCATGTCTTCAGAACCCAACAATACTAAATATGAATTTTCAAAACATTATCTATTCATAACTCTGAGAAACACAAGTTTTAAGAAATGGTCGTTTTGGAATCTCCTTAACTAGACGAGATAGAAGCCTCAAAAAGCCAGTTTTTGGCTTGTTTTGTGACGCCCTACAGTAATGACGCGTCAACAAATTTAAATCAAAGAAGGTTATTTATGTCGAGGATATCTTTAATTAATTAAATTTCTACTTTTTCAATGTTTTCAACTTAAATGCCAAATATTGTGGGCCAAAAACATCTTTAAAAAACGATTTTAGCACCCCATGTCTATTTGAACAGATGTAAAAATAAAAATTGCATACTCTGATGTATGAAATTGTGAAAACTTCTTTACTAAACATGTGGCTACCAAATACATACAAAATCTACTTTCTCCGACATCAATATTTCATTTTATACTGTTTTCAAAATGTGGGGACGTTTCTTTTGCACGTGAGTTTAGTACCCAGAAGCTGTGTTTGCCTCGACAACCTGATATGGGTTGTTCTTTCAAGGGTTATAATAATCCGTTGATTCTTTCATTGTGATTTTGTACATTGTGTTAAAATGGGCGTTTACATAAATTACTGTGGAATAAAGTAAATACTAGATGTTTGACTACATTGATAAATCGTCCACAATTATTGTCACAGCAGACTTGTTAATACTAAACTGAGGTACAAAAGAAAGTTTACACCTCAGTTGGTTTTTACAAATATCTTATGTTTTCGAACTCGTACTATGAAACTGAAAAGTGCAAGCTTTCAGTCATCAGCCAAGGAATAATTCTATGAGGTTTTAATTTTGTTGGGAGAAAAATGAAATTTTAAATTTAATTAATTTGGATAAACCACAACTGTTCATCGACATATAAGACATCTGCTAAGTGAAAATCAATATTGTGCCTCATTCTGCACACATTATAACATTATAAACATGGTGGGGGTCATGGTGGTGTAAACAAAAATTTTATGTTTGAAAAACAACGAGTATGATTGTTTGCCAATTCAGTCGACATTGAACATTAAATAATATCCCGGTTCTATCATATCAATTTGTTTTGTTATTATTACTGTATGAGTGGAACTATAGGGTTTAAAGTTATCTAAAGTGGTACGTACCCACACTGCTTCGTATAACAATACATGAAGAAGAAAGAAGAACATTATTTTATTATAGTGTCACATCTGACAAATCAAAATACTACAGATATTGAACAAATAATGTCCGGCGTAAAGTCTAAATACGCTTTATACAATTGTGGAGACCGCCTAAGTTAAAAACCCTGAAAAGTAAACACTTTTCTTTGGTCCCAGAAAATTCCATAAGTAATTATCACTATGTGAGTCCGGGTATAATATTACAGCTTCTAGCTATATAGCTTGTTGTCATGTCTAGTCGATCGATCGACATGTGTTTTGCCTTGGTAATTACAGTATCAATTGAACATTTGCGATTGTTGTTTTGACTGTACCGAACTATTTACAAGGAAATACACATGTATAATACTGTCGTAATAATGTGTCGTCATGCACTACTCCTTTATTTCAAACAAGAGTTCAAAGAACATGATTCAGTTAGTTAAATGACCCATGAGTATTAATAGGTGTTATTAGGCTATTAACTATCCTTATAGCATACAGTCTCTTGTCATGAAGTGAGTGAGTTATTGTTTAACGCCGCTTCGGCAGTATTGCAGCCATGAGCGGCGTTTGTCATGAAGAGCACAAATAAAGTTAATTTACAATTGATCTAAATCTTTGCATGCGTGTGTATGATAAGCATTTTGAAGGTTGAGGTGCAAGTCATTGCATACATTATCAAACTGATTAAAATCTGGACAAGTAATAAATACCGGTAATGTTAAGCTCACTTAACACCATCACAATAGCAACATGGGATATAGTTGGCACGATTTTTCGAATATTGTGTCGCAGAGGTCTTATGTGATATATGAAAAACACAACAGGCTGCGTGTTTCGATACGGGTTTATTTCATTTCGTGTCATGTCTAACATGACTCCAGTATTGATCGATGCCCTTAAAATAAAATGATAATAAGATAAGTATACAATGTACACATACAAACTTGCACAGAATATGGCTTATAATTACATACGCACATGGTATTGGAATTGTAGTACATTAATTGTGATTATAGACAATTAATACTTTGTAAATAATGATAGAGTTATGCAAAACTTATTACAATACATCAATAGTACACATATTTATATAAATTACATAGCTCATACAAATACATTGATATTACACCAATATAAATTCCCTCACCTCGTCGCAGGGATAAACATCATGAGATGTAGACATATCGTGTGTGCACGAACGGATACCTATATGATAAAACAATACAACTTACTAATAGTATGAAATAGTGCGCACATATTTATGCTAACATATTTATGTATATTTAGATAAGATAAAAGCAAAGAACCATTGTTAGAAGCATAGTACAATTAAAATGAAAAGCCTCACTCTTATCTAATTACATGATATGAAACATATGCACCATACAGTATTAATAATATAGATACCAGTATAATACTAGTACAATAAATACATCAGTTACTTGTACCAAGTTACGAATAGATATAGTTTAGTCTATTCCATAAAACAAACATATTTACAACATAAGTTTAAAGTAGCTTACCCCAATGAGAGTTCTTTCCCGTGCAAGACTGTGACAGAATTGTGCAGATAGGAAACAGGTAGCCACTTTTAAAGATACAAGTGCTAGGAGAAGAGCATGAAAAGCATGACCAAGTGTAGAAGCTGACCAGCCAAGAACAATAGCCAGGGCTGAGACCGGAGTGGCCTGAGCAAGGGACAATGCGGCGCATTACATAACCTAATTGATTAGTAAAAACAAGTGTGTTTTTAGTACATGGATTTGTTTATATGGTAAACCTTAACTTTAGGTTAAAGGTAATTTATAATATGATATGGATAAATATTAAAATACACTAAGAGTACTGAGATAAGTAAGTAAAACTAACACAATAAATATATTAGCTTAAACTAAATATTTATTTCCTGTCACAATTGAACTAAACATGTTAGGAAAATCCTAACATAGCAATTGTTATTGCAAATATCTAATTAATCACGATTTTGTGGATCTAACTCTTTCCATATTATTAGCACAATAGTAAACATCTAATTTTTATTGATAGCGTAATGGTAAATACTGTTGGTAAATTGATAGCACGGGTCAAAGTTGTAAAGCGACAGCTTCGGGCTTTCGATGGCACATGCTTTCTTTCTTTCCCGTATTGGCCCAGATACCGACTTACATGATCTTGGCAGTACATATTGTATGCCATACGATTGACAGTTAATCAAAATCTTTTATTTTCAGTTAATAATCCAGATGGTAAGTAAACATTATATGTATATCCAAACTATAGATTCCTAATCCCGGCCGAAATATAGTTTTGTACTAATGATTGATCTCCTTAAAGTAAACGTTCATGGTGCCTGTGAACAACTTTAATTCACTTTTAAACCAACAATAACAAATTCAAATGAAGTCAATATTCATATAATAGCGGTTTTGCATAATATAGAAGATAATAATGCAAATGAGTGAGACCTTCTTAAACTGCTGAAAACCCAACCATGTTAAAAAAAACCCATGATGTTAAGGTCTCTCTCTCTCTCTCTCTCTCTCTCTCTCTCTCTCTCTCTCTCTCTCTCTCTCTCTCTCTCTCTCTCTCTCTCTCTCTCTCTCTCTCTCTCTCTCTCTCTCTCTCTCTCTCTCTCTCTCTCTCTCTCTCTCTCTCTCTCTCTCTCAACGTACTAAAAGATTTTCTAGGGAAACGAGATATGTTGTATCAGTAAAACATTGAACTTAAGTCATTTCATTCTTTGTACTTTCTTGAAAAATAGGATAATTCTAAGAACTGAAAGTATTTTGTCGATTTTTAAAAGTAAAACATCTTTATGTATGTTCATGTATATGTATGCAGTTTGTAGAAAATACGTAAACAAATATGAAAGAGTAACGATGGGCTTTATGCTATACCTAGGGAAATTTATTATGTACAAATTGTTTAAATGTTTTAATGGAGATGCCACATAAAACACTATATCACAGATGGTCACACATGGATGAAAGCTTAATCCTGTACATTAATGTAATGCTTCTATTCGCAGCACCACCACCGTTCAGCGTCAAACCGTACATCACTGTAGATTTGGAACATGAAGAGTTCACAAGTAAGCTCGTCTTCCGCTGCAACTTCACTCAATCGACGGAGGACCTGTTCTACAAGACGATATGGTATATCGAGGGAGCTCCCGTCCACACGTTTGAACCAGCCCAGTGGACAGACTACTACATGGCAGATACAACTCTCTCTGAACACATTCTGATGGACAATGGTTTCAAGGCTGGAATATCTGTAAGTTTTTCCTTCAAACTGATGAGAAAAAGTATTATGTTACACACACCTGCAAGCTTGTACTTATCGGGTGGGTTCATTGCGCGGTTCGAACCCACATCCTCAAAGACAGGCAATTGTCATCACTGACTGTTCCCCAAAAGCTTTACACATTCAGTACCTTATCCATCCTCGGTTACCCAGGGTTTTATATATGCTCCGTTACTCTCCACTATATCACCCATGGGAAACTCTGTCAGCGAAATCTGTACTAAAATTACCCGCCCTTGGCTGGCGTGACGAAGTCGGTAACCAAAGAAAATACTCAATACGATAAGACCGAAATGGTCAAGGGAGATAACCGATGACGGATGGCTAACAAAATGACCTCGCGTGCTTTGCAACGAAGTGATATGAATTGTCATTGGCTCGCAGGTCCAAGCTGCGTAGCAGTTTGATTGGGCGGGTAATTTGAGTACAGATTTCTCTGATGAAATTTCCCATGGGTGATATATTTGAGAGTAACAGAGCATATATAAAACCCTGGGTAACCGAGGATGTACCTTACCCAAAGTACATACAATTCTTCTACTGCAGATCATGTGATCCCAAATTAAATATTATCACATTTGTTCATTGTCTCAATGGAATGTATTTCTAATGATGGCTGATTTTTTGGCTTTCACTACCAATTTCGTCAAGTGATTAAAATGTTCATAATTCTATCGTTCTATAGTTCAAT
Organism: Gibbula magus; assembly: GCA_936450465.1. Taxonomy (NCBI): domain Eukaryota; kingdom Metazoa; phylum Mollusca; class Gastropoda; order Trochida; family Trochidae; genus Gibbula; species Gibbula magus. Next base: position 25,583,717 of record OW388295.1, on the reverse strand, counting down.
CGTAAAACAGGTATGAATGACCTTGGCTTCTTTCACAGAGGTTACCTTGGTAACAAACGGCCACTTTTGTGTAAGATTAATCTGAGCAATGGTTATGGTTAAGACAGCGAAATTAGAGGTATCGGCACTGAAATGTTGTGCTTCGCACTGAAATATCAAAAATGATTTGAAACGCTCAGCTGTCATTTCTGTTGTAGATCCAATGCGCAGTTCGAGCCCAATACCACGTTGACGGGGGATCGTCCGAGAGTGAACTGTCTGACAACACATTTGTTGGTGTAAAGGTAAGTGGAGTACCGCGACGATCAGTGATTCACATGGACAGTGGAGATTCCTAATAATACATTTTTTAAACATATTAAAGGGCTGTAGAACGTTTTTTGCAAATTTTATTTTTTCAAATTTCCCATTTATAATGATAGTTTATGTCATTTAAATCAACTTAAGAGGGTAAAACATCTTATTACACAAACCAATTATCCGTAGTGGTAATAATGATGTTGCGCATAAAGCAAAATTTGCATGGCGGCCATTTTATTGTGAACACAATTTATTATTTCGAATTAAAAAAACGATTCCCTAGGCTTTACCAAACAATGTACACTCGTTTTCAACTTGATATTTCGAAGAGAGAAGGGTGTTTTACTATTGGTGACATTATTTTTCAAATACATTTCATCGACTTATTTGAGCGAAAAAACGTGCTACTGCCCCTTTAAAAGTAACCTTTACATATCAAGTGCTTGATGCTCTTCTTATAAATACTTGTACTTCCATTAAAGGGGCAGTAGCACGTTTTGTGCTGAAATAATTCAATGAAATGTATTTGAAAAATAATGCCACCATTAGCAAAACACCCTTCTCTCTTCGGTTAAAAAGTTAAGCATGAGTGTAAATGATTCCGTAGAGCCATGGGAATCGTTTTTGTCCTTCGAAATAAGAAAATGTGTTCACAATAAAATGGCCGCCATTCAATTTCTGTTTTATACACAACGCCGTCAATACCACTATGGATAATTGATTTGTGTAATAAGATGTTTTACCCTCTTAAGTATATATAAATGACATAAACTATCATTAATTATAAACGGGAAATTTGAAAAAATGTGCAAAAAACGTGCTACTGCCCCTTTAACGAATGGGTGATTACATTTCTTCGTGTTCTGGTTGAGGATTACTTGACTTAGATGAGATACATTGGTATGATCTGTATTAGATCGGTAGCGTGAAGAACTTAGCAAACATTTCTTATCAATATTCAATAACAGATCTACCATTGGGAGTATTACGAATTGGCGGAGGGAGAAATACGTCAACTGTACATGGCAGTTACAGTGCCCTTTGGCTGTGGAACGTTCTTACAGTCTTCTGGCCAGAAGTGTTACTTCAACGTTGAGGTTGTTACATTGGACAATCCTGATGACTGCGCCTCTGCTGCTGTGGTTCAACATTCCTGTGGCATCGAACCCTTTGAAGCTGAGAGCTGGCACGAATGGTCCTCCGTAACCTTTGTAGGAAAGACCACATCAATGTATGGGGAGTCGTCCGGGATATCTCATTTGAAGTTTAAGACTCCGGCTAAACTGTACGATTTGTCAGAATTTTGGCAAGACTACGATATCGGACATGTTGCCGTAAGTTTTGAAACATCAGCTACTTACTTATTACTTAAATAGTATAATTCTACTTCAACTTTGTCTTAAAATAATGGAAGACATACCTTCTTATCGGATATATGTTATGTTATGAATATCAAATATATCTTATGAATAGTTGTGCATTTAACAATAAACGAGAACGTGTTCCTTTCTAATCAATGTTCATATTTACAGATCAGGACCGTGAAGAACACATCTTCTATTATGTATAAATACTGCTCTTTGTACAGTGATCCGTATTTAAGAACTTTTGATGGAAAGTAAGTAATATGTCAATTTCTCTGTAAAAAAATTATAATAATAAAATCACAAGCCTTACAAAAATCACATGAGGGCTGAGCATTGTCGAAGCAGAAATAATATACAGTTGAAAATTAATTTAGCAACACACAGTTTTTACAGCAAAATCGATCTAATAAGAAAGAAGACAACGTGTCAGGAAAACAATAAGTGATATTAGGTAGAACAATCCTAGCAGTGTTGAAACGAAATTTCACTCAACTAACGGTTAACTGTCTTTAGACAACGGATTTGACAATAGGTTGGTAATTTGGGATCGAAATTCAAGTTCCGTTATAATGGAAAATGAAAGTCAATATTTGTTGCTGTAATGTGATTGGAATCAATCTTTCAAATGAAGTGATGACACTTTACTAACTGACTTTTTTTTAACAAAAGTCAGTCGTAAAAGCAATATGAACTTTCAAACTCACAAAATCACGAAACTGTCAAATTCAATAAAATGAACAAAATGCCAGTATTAACGGTACTGGATTACTTAAATCGAAACAAGTGTTTTATAACTGACATATTGAACTCAAATAACCGAAGATTTATTCACAGATGCAATGATTGTAGGCTTTTTCTCAATTAGTGTTAAAAAAAGAACTGAAAGTTGGCTAGCTTCTTATCATTTATGATAAAACATCCAGTACCATCACATTTTTCCTCATATCTTCATAAATTGTGGATTTTTGTTTCGATGAATAAGTCAATAAATAAGCAATTATCCTAACATTCCATGAGCACCGCATTTCAGTTTACAGACTAGGATGTTGCTTAATTAATTTCCAGGTGTATTATAAGTCATTAAATTGATATATCAATAATTATGACCCAGCCAGGAGTTTAATAGCACGACACATGTCATAAAATCATGTTTCGTACACCCTAGATTACTGTGTAGATTGTGTAGGGTGTAGATTTTAACAGTTTCATTGACATTTGTTTTAAAAGTCATCAGTACAAGTAACAAGATTGTTGTGTATTTATTATTCGGAAAAATCCTTGTGTTATTTATTAATGAAATTTCACTGATTGACCTCGACAAATATTGGTTAAAAGATACATTTTCTTTACTGTCCCAATTGGAACATCACAACTCTTTGGTACTAAGTTCATTTTGATTTCAAGGGCCATAACTCCGTACAAATTAATATTTCGGAATCGGACTTTGAACTCGATGAAGAGTATCATCTTGACTACCTACATGTTAAATTTCATTCACCTAGATGTAATAGTAGCTGAGAAAACTTGTCCCAACTGGATCATCACCGCTCCTTTGGTACTAAGTACTATCAATTTCGGATTCAAGGGCATAACTCCGTAAAGAATATTATTTCAGAACTTGTTTTCGAACTCGATAAATAGTATGGTCATGAGTAGTCACAACCAAAATTTCATTCACCTAGGTTTAATAGTTTCCGAGAAAACTTGCCCGGGTTGAACCATAAAGTGACGTTTCCATGGAAACGACAACAAATTTAAATCTCAGAAAACTTAAAATTGTCTGTACGTAATGAGAAGAACATGGTTAACAACTGTACAAAGTTTGGCTGATGTACCTTTGACGGTTTTTGAGAAAATTGACTGGACGGAAGGACGGACGGACGGAAGGACGGACGAAATGACCGCTATATATCCCCGCTTACTTCGTAGCGGGGGTATAATAAAATAAAATTTTATGAGACACAATAGATGCATCTTAAATAGGCATGGATCAGTTGTCATGACATAGAAAACTTAGTGTGTATTGACCTATTTAATGATTCTTTGGTTTTACAACTTGTTTTGCAGCTGGCTGAATCTTGATGACGTTGGCGTGTACATGCTTTATGAAGACGAAAGCAGAAGTATTGAAGTAAGTTTTGATTGCTTTTGTTAGGAAATGATTGAATTTTGTACGTGAATAATCATTGATTTCTCATCGTGCACAAAGTCATGTACATCGTTTATTAATGGCGATTACTCATCAACTTAGAGATGCATTATGAGTTCAAGTACTTCCTTTCACATTATTCATTATTCTCAGGACAATGGTTATTTAAGTTGTCCTACTCAAATAGGACAGCCGTTGACATGAATCTGTTCATTAACATTATACTTGACTGATATGCTACCAAATTTTCTGATTTTGGTTGGGGCTATATTTGTGAGGTTGAAAAGCTTTTTATGAATGGAAAATTGTGAACTGTTCTCAAGTAACTATCGACATTTTATCGACATCAGTATCGTATTTCTTGAGTTTTCTGTCATCTATGATGAACAACGCGACGCTGCACTAATGAACCATATAGGAAATTTGGTTTTAAGGGGTTTTAAGGGTTTTTAAGCGGATGTTGTTTTCTACACATCAGAGCACATCCAACTCTTGCAGATTCTGCATTGCAAGACTCTTCGTAATGCTGATTTATGTTCGTCTACACAGATACAAGTAGAAACTGAGGTGTGCAGCCCGGAGGATCTGTGGTGGGGAGGAGACCCTTTCTGTAACTGTGGTGTAGCTGTGAGGGCAGGGAGGACGGTGTTTGAGATCAGCCACTGTGACACTCCGGTCTGGCACATCGGGTTCACAGCTTGTGGGGACGGGGGAGACGTGATGATAGTGAGGAGGAACTGGGACAATTACCAGGTGTAGTTCTGAATGTTATGTCATGTGCATGGTATAGGTAGGCTTTGGTTTAATATTCCAAAGCATGTTACAAATTGTCTTTCATGAAGAATATGTATGAAGCATAATCTATTTGTCAAGCATGGAATTTAAATGGTATCGATAGAAGAATGTGTACACCTTTAACATGTTTGTATTATCTTCTGCAATAATATCGTTGACAGTAACAATAATGGTAAAGTTCAACGATCAGAATTCTTGTCAACAACAATGTATTTTCCAGATTACTCTACCAACGGGAACCATAGTTGATGTAACAGTTTGGTCTTGGGATGTTCACTTCCTCAATGTGTATGTGTATGCAACTGCTCTTGACGAGGGCAAAACTCGGGCGCTGTGTGGAGTATTGTCTTATTCCTCTGACGATGATTGGATGATGAAGGATGGAGGAGTGACGGACGATCCAATAGAGTTTACAGAGTCCTGGAGGTGACCAGTCTTTGCAATCATTTGATTATAATTCCAACAACAGTATATGTGAGTCTTGTGTCAACCACGTGTGTACGTAATATGCACATACTGGACAAACATAGTTAGGAATACTTGTAAATTTTAAAAATAATAATTTATGTTTTTAATGACATAGTGATGAAATATCAATCATAAACAGTTCAATACCCGTCACTCTTTTTTGTTGTATACATGCTGATGCTACATTTTAAAGGGGCAGTAGCACGATTTTTGCAAATTTTATTTTTTCAAATTTCTCATTTATAATGATAGTTTATGTAATTCATATTTACTTTACAGGGTAAAACATCTTATTACACAAACCAATTATCCGTATTGGTAAAAACGATGTTGCGTATAAAGCAAAAAATGCATGGCGGTCATTTTATTTTGAACACATTTTATTGTTTTTAATGACAAAAATGATGCCCATGGCTTAACGGAACCATGTAGACTCATTTTTAAATTGATTTTCTGCAAAGAGAAGGGTGTTTTACCATTAGGGACATTATTATTCAAATACATGTCATCAACTTATTTGAGCGAAAAAACGTGCTACTGCCCCTTTAAAAGTAACCTTTACATATCAAGTGCTTGATGCGCTTCTTATAAATACTTGTACTTCCATTAAAAGGGCAGTAGCACGTTTTGTGCTGAAATAATTCAATGAAATGTATTTGAAAAATAATGCCACCATTAGCAAAACACCCTTCTCGCTTCAGTTAAAAAGTTAAACATGAGTGTAAATGATTCCGTAGAGCCATGGGAATCGTTTTTATATCTGAGAAAAATATAACAAGATGTTTTTATATCATATGCATGTTCTACCCGTAACCATATGAACAGTGCATTACCACTGTGAACTTGTTATAAAGATATTTGTTGACAGCGGTATTGATATTCCAAAACACAAAATGTGTAACTTAAAATTGGTGAAATTAAATCCCTCATTAAACGTGTCCCGTTTATAATAACTGCTAAATAAAGATTAAAGACGGTCATTTTCGTCAATTTCACTTTAAAAAGTTTGAGACTAAGCGTCAGTGGGGGTTTGTTAAGGATGGGTACCTTACAGATGTATACGTTCAACTGCTTTCTTAATCAATAGAGGGTATCGAATAACTTGAACATTCACAACCAATACTTTCAGTCATATATACGAAGTCGGTGTCGGAGTCGGTGGTGCGTTCTCAGTGCATCTCAGTATGTATATAAAGTTCACATAAAATTCACAATCGGAAGATTGTCTAACGCTCAGGTAGTAAATATGGAAAAAATAATGGATTTAGAAGTAGAAATCATCCATTTTAATCGCGATCATGATCACTTTCAGCTACACAGCCTCCTCATGCCATATATAACGGATAATACAATAATGCAATGTCCTCGTGTATATTATGACGTCATTTTATATTTAAGAATAACAAAAGAGGAGAGTCTGTTCAACCCGGAAGTGATTGAGAATGGCTTCTCTACCTTCAAACATGTGTACCAGTACTGTACCTGTGATGAGTCAACCCCTGACAAACAAATCACCTGTTCTGCTATGGCTGCATCTGAAGTGTGTAAAAACCCAGACGGGATGGAGGAAATACGCCCCCGAGACTGCATCATCGCCAGGAGAAAGAAGAGGATGGTCCACACCAGACCCAGGCGTGTCAAACGAGTAATCTGTTTCTACGTACTACATTAACAGTTGTGCTTGTGTGAAAGAAATTGTTTTCCCACCGTATGTAATGCCTTGCGATATAGTCGTGGCCCTGTCTGTACGTCCTCCCGGAGCAGAACTCGAAAACCGTTTATGATATCTTGTTTGATTGGCATTCTAGAAGTTGATGTTATGGAGAATAGAAACGATTTTATGGATATACAGCATCTTTATTCTTTGAAAGCGACGTTTCGACATTGGTTCTAATGTCGTTGTCAAGCCACTTACTTGACAACGACATTTATGATATATTGCTAAAACTTTCAATGTGTATTACCACTACCTGAAGTGGCGCCTTTTTATATATTTTCAGAAACATTTTTCTCTATCCATTGTAATGCGGTGGATTTGGACTTTTTCAGGGAAAGATTCGTTTCAGAAGCCGAACTAGAAAAAAACGATTTCACCATATATTCGTGAATCTCTGCATCGGTGTAAACCACCTACTGCAGTGCCATTTTGAAGACATACAATTATTTTTCCAAAATTTGTTTTACACATTATGCGGGACCGGTAGGAAATTTAATCATCTGACTCCTGTTTTCACTATACTAAACATTTGTTTTCTCAACTTCCCCCAGCAAGTCATAATTATTATCTATTAAAATTTAGATCATTGAGCTTCTGCAAATGATTATGCCCTAAAACATCGGTAAATTTATATTAGTTTTGATCACGAGTTTATAATGTGTCGTAACGATGTCATAAGCTCTTATGAGTACACATATCAAGGATGTTTCTGCTATCACAGGCTACGACAGAGCATTCCTGGCGGAACGGATGGAACGAATCCTCAGCCACGGCCCACTGTGAGTCCAAGTTTGACAACTCAGAGTCTGTACAGCTGGTTAAGGATGTCCCAGGAGTCAGTTTGGACTTGGCTATGAAAGCCTGCATTGCTGATATAAAGGTTAATACAAATCATTGACATGGCCAGCTTTAACCTTAAAGGTACATCCATTGTGTTGTTGGGGGTCACATATTCCAAACGTTATAAATGGTGTTATTTTTTCGAGAAGTACTGACTGTTACCGAAAACTACCATTTTGATGATAGTAGACTTAGCATTTTGATGATCTGAAGGTAAAAGTAGTGATTTCTGATCGAAAACGGGACAATGCACAGCGTATGGCGCGCGTGAATGAGTCAAACCTAATTTTGGAATCTTATTTATAACAGATAAAAAGACAAATTTGAGTTGATATTGTAATATATAGGTCCCATAACTAATGTGCATGTAAATGGAACGTGCAGTTTCGGTTTCTGCACATGCATAATTATGTTACTCAATTTTAATTGGAAACTAGTTATTATGATATATTTGGCGATTGGGGATAAATATGCAAGCTGAGTGAATTTATTTGTGTTGTAGACAACACATGTCGTGAGTTGGAACGTATAAAAGCCAAATAAAATTTTATGAAACAGAATAGATGTACCTTTAAAATGTATACGGCCAACAATTGAGTCATAATGTGTAATTTAAGTATTTTTCTTCAAAGCCTTCTTGCTAATATATATATATATAGCTGCCAAAACTACCTCATGCTCTTTGTTCCAAAACCAGGAATGTCTATTGAAAACGATCAGTGTTACAGTGCATGTCTAACTCCACAATATATTGAGTAATTATCAAGTGACTAATCAGGAACATTTAGATTATATACCAGCATTGAGTCTGTGTTGACCTAGGCCAGTGGCACTAACACCTTTACGACAGCTGCCGTCTCCAGTGTGATTGTCCAGGCTCGAAGGGAAGCGTTGGTCAACCCTGTCCTCAGTGAACCGGACCCAGACAACCCTTCAGCTCCTACCCTGTATGACGTCATCACACGTGACACGTGTCCTGGAGACTGTAGGGGGAGAGGGACTTGTTCTGATGGTAAGTGCTGACAAAGAATTATCCAAGTCACAAGCTATTAAGAGAAATCTAAGTGATCAAGAAGGGGTGAAGCGAGCGTAGATTTCTCTTCATAGGTTCTAACTGACTTAGAACTTCGCCTACTTTTGATTGAAAGGTTCAATGACGTCACTATTATTATAATCGTTTCATATTGTCACCAAGCTGCATGGGCGTGTTTTTATGAACTCTACTTTTTGATCTGTCATCGTTAAACGAGAGATAAGAGAAAGAGGGTGCAAAAATAATGCTATACAATATCTACTACCCACTAAGGCATTTTCACACCGTAGGAACGTGTACGCCTGGAAATTGCTACTCAACGGAAGTGAACGAAATTCTCTGCGAGAGGTCAGTTTACAAATGTGCATTTGGTGTAAGATTTTGTTGGATAAATCGGTTTTGAGGTATTTATGAGAAAACATGTTTCAGGCTGTAAAATGACAGACACCGGTGAATCCGTAGACGAAAGATAATGTCATTATGTGCTCTCAGTCGACTGTAACATCACAATTTAGGAGACGAATTTCGCATGTGGAACTTACGTGTGTTTGATATTACCTTGCTTTCAGAAAATCCATAAAAATACTCATATATGTTTTACCATGTTGTGAAACATCCATATATGGACATATATGCGAAATATTGAGACTAATTATTGACAATAACAAAATTAGATCCACTGAACCACAAGTGGTGTGAAAACAAAGTGAACGAGTTACTAACGGGGGTGGTGAACGAATTACAGCCACTTGGTGTTTCCTTTAGGAACGCGTTCACCACGAAATTATACAAGCAGTCATTGAGTGTAAACATCTCAGTAATTATTCTTTGGATTTTGACAACATTTTCTAGTTTTGATAAATATGTATCAGCCTTTTTGGACATATACTTGAAAAAATCGTATGTTTGTTTTAAAACAATATATCGACCGCGTTTGTGTGCAAATATATTTTTCGGCATGCAACCTCACATAAAACTGTCTCTTTTAAGCTAGTTCTGCTCAGCTTCTCATTTCTAAAAACAACTTTGTGTTTACTAATGTCTACTATTTTACAGCCTGAAATATCTTTTGTCATAAGTACATGAAAACCGATTTATCAAACAAATTCCTACACCAAATGCACAAAAACAAACTGGACTCTCCCAGAGAAATTCGCTCACATCCGTTGAGTAACAATTTCCGGGCGTACACGTTCCTACGGTGTGATTTTGGAGTCCTGAAAGTGTTCATCCCCTTATTCTCAAAAACCTGTATCCGCCCCTGAATACCAGGACCTTGTGTTAGAGAAGATGGATGAATATGTATATCTTACTTATTAGTTTCTACATGTATATGTCATATTCCGTTGAAGCGTAAAATGTAGTTAATTGATTGAACTGAATAAACAGCATTTAATATTTTATGACGTCATAATAAACACAGATTACATTAGGATGGCGAGAGGGTAACCCTGGTTTATCCTTAAACGTATAGGATAGAACATTGGACCTGGTTTTTCTAATCTAATAAATGTATCATATCACCGAGTGTGATAGAAAGTTTTCTCGACTCGATGATGTACGACATAAAGGGCAGTCGACATTTACCGTCACAAGAATATCTTCTATAGTTGATTACATGTGACACGTGTCTTTCCCGACAGGTCAGTGTCAGTGTGACCCAGGCTATGGAGGCGGAGACTGCTCTGTCGATCTGGCCACGCCCCCTCAAATTGTCCTCGTGGCAGAGGACAGGTTCTGTGACATGGCGACAAAGGACTGTCTTCAAATATCAGTTGTTGGGAACATCTTCAGTGGATCCGAGGAATCAAAGTGTCTGATAGAAAAGCACATGGTATCACCTGTTTATCTTTGTTCAGGGTTACATAGCATAACTTCCACTGGCTCAACGCCAGTACTTGAACGATTTGGCACTGGTCCGCTATTAAAACTATTAATCTAATGCTTTAGCAATTTAATGAAGTATCAACGATAAAGAATTCCATTCAACACGCAGATGCATATAGTTCTACAACGCCATTTATAACAGTGTTACTTTGGAATAATACTACCTTCAATAGTACACATTCTTGTACTTTTTGGGGCCGAGTCCCTTGCGGGATTCGAACCCACACCCTCAGAGTAAGGCAACTATTGCCAGCAAATCGCCAGCACTGACCGTACCAACAGCTTACCACACGAGCACGGGCCTCGAGGTGTTGTTACTACAAATGTAGCAATGTTAGATTTGTTCGATTTCACTATCTAAATTGCATGTATTTCTAACGTCATTTGATATATAACATGATGTCAGATAATAGACATCGTTAATCCACCTAGGTACACGCATCTGGAGAGAAGACTTCCCTAGAAACAACGTCATCCTACTCCATATTCGAGAGCATCAGTGAAGTGTTCTGCTCGTTACCAGAGATGTCTGAAGATGATGTGGTTGTCTCACTCAACGTCTCCGTCTCCCACGCCGGCGACATCTACAGCAATGAGCTCTCTGTCCTAATGTACGACTCGGGTTGTGTGGACGTCGACCATAGCACTGGGATTTGGACTTTACAGGTAGATGAGGAAACTCTCTCGAAACTGGTCTCACAACGTGGTGTTCAAACTCTCTATCATGTTAATGTCTTCTACCAGGATGAGTAAAATCCAAGATATATTGATAGTCGACTTCTTTATTGCAATGAATGCGTTGATTCGGTGTAGGTGCTAACGCCGTTTTCCAGCAAATGATAAACGAATATAGTAGGAGGAGAATATATATAGTTGCAGTGAGTTTATACAATCAACAAGGTAATGTACACTGGAATCCTAATTTATTACTGAGGGAATAAAGTGATTAGGTTTTACCAGGATGTTTTAATGGTCATTTAACATGTTGATCGAACTGTTTTGCAGTTTGTAGGCATCACACTAGCATATTTGATGGAATCCTCTAGTTTTTCATTCTTATGACAAACTTCTATTTCCAGACTGGATACTGCGTTTTCAAGGGCAGGTGTTCCACTGAAGGCGGTGTTAGAAGTGACAACCCTTGTGTAAAATGTCTCGAAGATGGTCCTGTTTTGTCTTGGCAACATATGACCGGTAAGCTTCAGGCCCATTCAAATAAATTATATCAGGGGGCCGTTCCACTAATCGACATTAGCACAAAGATCAATCGTAATCCTACGGAAGCATCCTAGTGCCACAGTGAGAATTGTTTTACTATCACCTAATTAGGAGATACTATTTCCTAATTAGGACTTAGTTATCTCCTAATTAGGACTTAGTTATCGCCTAATTAGGACATATCTATCACCTAATTAGGACATAGGTAACTCCTAATTAGGAGTAAGTATCTCCTAATTAGGAGTTAGTATCTCCTAATTAGGAGTTAATATCTCCTAATTAGGACTTAGTTATCTCCTAATTAGGACTTAGTTATCGCCTAATTAGGACATAACTATCACCTAATTAGGACATAGGTAACTCCTAATTAGGAGTTAGTATCCTTAATTAGGACTTAGTTATCTCCTAATTAGGACTTAGTTATCACCTTATTAGGAAATAACTAAGTCCTAATTAGGAGTTAGTATCTCCTAATTAGGAGTAAGTATCTCCTAATTAGGAGTTAGTATCACCTAATTAGGAGATACTAACTCCTAATTAGGAGTTACTTATTTCCTAATTAGGACTTAGTTATCTCCTAATTAGGACTTAATTATCGCCTAATTAGGACATAACTATCACCTAATTAGGACATAGGTAACTCCTAATTAGGAGTAAGTATCTCCTAATTAGGAGTTAGTATCACCTATTTAGGAGTTAATATCTCCTAATTAGGACTTAGTTATCGCCTAATTAGGACATAACTATCACCTAATTAGGACATAGGTAACTCCTAATTAGGAGTTAGTATCTCCTAATTAGGAGTTAGTATCTCCTAATTAGGAGTTTATATCTCCTAATTAGGACTTAGTTATCTCCTAATTAGGACTTAGTTATCGCCTAATTGTGACTTAACTAAGTCCTAATTAGGAAATAACTAAGTCCTAATTAGGAGTTAGTATCTCCTAATTAGGAGTAAGTATCTCCTAATTAGGAGTTAGTATCACCTAATTAGGAGATACTAACTCCTAATTAGGACTTACTTATTTCCTAATTAGGACTTAGTTATGTCCTAATTAGGCGATAACTAAGTCCTAATTAGGAGTTAGTATTTCCTAATTAGGTGATAGTAAAACAATTCTCACTGTGGCACTAGGATGCTTCCGTATAATCCTGTATTTTAAGATTCGCTTAAATTTAACTTAGGGTTAATATCGGTTAGTGGAACGGTGTCCGGAAGATTTAATCTAGTTTGATGTTTCATGTAGGCAGTCTTGAATCTTATTAAGTTACTTGTACTCTCATTATATCAATATTAGCCATTGTCGTATTCTGGCTAAAACTTTTTAATCATCGAAGATGTCTTCTGGGCGTCTGGTGACACATCTCACTAAATCATAACTGTTGATTTGTAAAATACATGTCCAATTATCCACCACTTTATTAACTTTTCTTTCATCATATCGTTTTATATGTACTTATGTGAATCTGTTGCCAGAAAATGGATGCTCTGATGGGAACCTCCACATCGGAGAAAACACCGGAAGTCACGTGTCCGATCCATTCTTCCTGCCAAGCATCCTGGTCCTGTGTCACTTCCTGCAGCAGACGTTTTAACTGTGATATATTTATCTGATGTACATTTAATCAAAATCAAAAGAATTTTACTCTAATGTATGTTATTGCGAGTACCTCCATTCAAAGTTGATTTTCTCCGACAGCAGTATTTCGTTTTTTACACTTTTGGAAATATGGTTTCTTTTGCGGTTGTTTGTACTAGTATAAATATATCGACTTGTTTTAGATGTGTGTCTAGCCTTTTGTACCGATTCTGTTTGTTTTGCCATTTCCTTGTTATATATTGGAATTTTAAGTCATCCAAATATCTATAAATGGTATTTGAAAAGTGCATTTCAATTTAATTCAATTCGTTTATTTCAGTAAAAGGTCTTATGCCCACGTACAAAACACATTATATACAAATACAGACCAATATCAGAGAGAAGAATAATGTTTACATTGTGAGTTAATCTGATTGTAAAACCTTAGAGCGTAGCACAAGTGCATCTCTTATGAACCATGAATACGATAAAATGATTTCTAAGTTTTGACGTTGTAAAACATTTTGCAGGTGATATATATCAACATGATCAGGTAAATGTGAAATATATATTTCCGTCTTAATTCCTTAAACATTGGACATTTGAATACAAAGTTTTAAGTCATACAAGTATCTTTAAATGGTATTTGAAAAGTACATTTGATAATGATGAAATACAAATGTATGTTGACGTGTTACTTTCACTGATCGTCGTGGTAAGACAGAACTATTCTTTGCAGGTGAAAAATTATTTTTTTTAGAGTTTATGATAAATGTCCTCAGCAACCAGTGTTCCTAGAGAGACCGATATATTTTCAGCATTTCAGGCCTGAGGTTCGTAATAAATTTCTTGAAAACAAAAGATGACAGCAGTGTACAATTTTTCATGACGTGTTGTTATTACTGATATTTGTTGCGTTGTGATTACGTATGACATGGTGTGATATTGTTGCTTTTCAACATATATTTCTGTGACAGTATGAACAGTATGACTTCAGGTAACAGATGTAACGGTTGTCGCTGTCGTAGAGAGGCCACACTGTTCAATGTTAAATCTTTGATATTCTATTTGTGAATTACAAAGTAAAACCAATGTCACTCATACCTTTGTAAATATTTGTCTTGCCCTGTTGTTTACTCCTTTGATTTGGAACAAAGTAATACAAATCTTGCTTACATAATATTTTATGTATTTCATTTTATTGTTATTAAAGATTTAATTCAATGTTTATTCAGGATTTTGTTCATAGGCTAAAGTACAAGAATAAACAAAATTATTATTATTGTGGCAATAATGATGTTATACAATTTTCAATTGCATCTTAATCTCAGAGCCCATTTACAAAGTTTTTTTTAAAGAATTTTAATTATTTTTTTTATTATTCCATTTCCAATTCATACATTCATTTTATATGACAAACAAAGACATTGAATATACATTCGTTTTGATATAACACATATAATAATAAAAATGCAAAGTTATTGAGGCTAGCTGACCAGAGATAGAACTATCATTTGCACACTGGGTGGGGTATTGAAATTTTATGGGCGCTTCAACCTATACCAAATATGACAGGTAAGTGTTTCCATTTACAAACTTTGCTAAGTTTATAAGAGTATCTATCTCATGGCAACTTGCTAGTATATTAAATTTAACAACAGATGGATGTTTCCAGAAATATTTAGGAATATAATTTTCTCTTTTAGTCGAATAGAATTTACAAGTAAACACAAAATGATATCCATCGCCTATACACTTATTCACCAGATAAGGGCGTCAACAGAGGCTTTATGGCTGGTTTTATGTCCTTTTACCGTAAAGACGCGTCAACAAAATAAGGTCCAAGAAGGTTATTTATGTTGTCATCATCTTTTATTTTTATTTTCCACATTTTGTTTTTAAGTTAAATGTCAGCCATTCTGTCCAACAACCATTTTGAAAAAGGCGATTTGAACACCAAAAGTGTACTTGAACAGACATTTTTGTGTGTGTTATTGTATTTCCTTGAAAGTCTACTATAAGCATGCTCGTACAATGCTTGTGTAAACACGCTTCCACGAAGTAAAACTTACAAAGGCTCAATCAAATTGTGTATCTTGTGAGATGTTACGATATCCTTTTCAAATAAATTAATGGATCGGTAAATTCGTAGTTCTTTTTAAATTGTATCTCAGATATAAAACTAATCAATTATTATAGCTGATTTATTATGAAAATCAAAATGTTTTACAACTCTGATATTGTGAGTCAACATATTCCACCAAACCAGGTGTAGTGGACGAGCAGAGTTTATAGAAATGTGCTTTTGTATGGGTATAAATAAAACCCATATTATTGATGTATCAGGAAGAGACAACAGGTGTTACGCAATAAACAAAGTACGGTGTTCGAATAACAACATGCGATTGAGTGACATTGTCCAATGTGTAGTTTCTGCAATAAACAAATCAAGATGTGTGAATAACAATAAGCCATCGAACGATCTTGACAGAGTTAGTATCTCGCAGTAAACAAATAACAGTGTATAACTAGGTCTTCAAGACTTCTGTTTGACTTGAACTCCGTGTTGGACTCAGGGTTATTCATCAGTTTGTTCTGCTTTAAAATGAGCTATCAAACATGTCTCTATCTTCAGTATTTTTTTTACAAAAATTCTCCAAAGAAAATGACTTTCTGAAAATGGAACAATCGCTTATTAATGGACCCCTATACATGATCTTTCTCACGATAACGACAAATTGGTTCATATTTTCTTACTAAGGTTTAACATAGAAAAGGTTGTGCTTTAATTTCCACTTCAGGAGATGTAATCATCATTAAGATTGCATACATAAGTAATGAGTTTTATTATTCTGAATATTCAAGAAAATGCTAAAAAAATGTTGAAATTTGGACCCCTAGACAACGTTTGCGATGTTCAGAGCTTAGCTTAACTATTTTTGATGAAAGGGTTCACAGAAAAGTTGATGTTCTTGAAATTTTACATCCAGGAGTGTAAATACAATTTCAATATCGTGATAACTTAAGCAGCTATGATTCTTTGAACTTTGCTGAATATGGCGATTTTCTTTTTAAATGTCAATCTTCTATGACTTGTCACGCGTAAACTATCATAGATACATGCTTGAACGTTATTGTCCTAAATAAATAACGTATTCACTTCAAACTATGCTATTAAATATCTTGGTATGTTCAGTGGTTTACGATGGAAAATTCTCCAAAAAAATATACCCCTCGAAAATGCTCAAAATCGCAAAATTTCAATTATTTTCGCAAATGCCGAAATTGTGCCCAAACTGTCTACTTTTATATGATAATAATGTGTTATGGAATTGTTAATCTAGTTATTAGAAAGGGTTTGCAGTCAGTTACTTTGATTTCATTCCTTACAGAGTTATGTTCCTTTGAATGCGAACGCTAAAAATAAGTTTTTCAAAAAGTTCAATTTTCAAATTGCTTTAGCTCGTTAACCGTTAAAAATAGAGGAATGATTGGGGATTACTTTTTGTAACATTCTCTCAGCTTTTCAATGAGCTACTGCATGATGCTGTATGTATTGCCGTTATTTAGAAGAAGATCGCGAAAGTGCGCAAAAAATCTATTATTACGAAAACCGCAATAGGCCTAATCGATGGGGAGTGTTGTTGCCCACATTTTGGTGAAAGTTCTGTGAAATTATCTTCAATAGTTTTGGAGCTATTCAGGTTTGAAGTTTCAACTTCAAGGGGAGTTAAATCTAGAAAGAAGTCGAAAATCCAAAATCCGGCTCGGTATGATCTAAGTTGGTTCACAGGCTACAGTCCCTGAAAATTTCAGAAAAATCGCTTCAGCCGTTTTTCCAGAACTCGTAACACAAAAACGGTGTAAATAATAATAAAAATCAGGATAAGAACAATAGGTCTTCAGACATTCGTCTTGAAGACATAATAACAACAGGGAAGTGGGTGAAGTGCATCTGTAGTTCCTGCAATAAACACATCTCCAGTACCTACCCGTAAAGTAAACTAAAACGGAGAAACCAGTGTTTAAATATTCATATATTAAGGAAGTGATTATCATAATTGTATCAATTAGGTTTCGGTTATAGTTATTTACTTCACTGTGAGAATTCATTTTTTTTTTAGAATTTTTTTGTGATCACTTTACCCCTTCGTATCTCTTTGATCTTTTCCCATAACTGCATCAATTCATTTGCGAAATACACGCCATTGATTGTAGAACCTTTCTTTAAATAATTTACCATTGTTACATCCTGAGAATCCCAGAAACGGATGCCAATGACCTTACCACTGGAAAACTTGTTTTGATTTTTGTTGGGTTGGGTCACGTAAAGTGTTTCCACTGCATGTTTTTTCTCATGATCAAAATGGTAAACAGGTTTCCTCTCAGTAACGACATGGGCCACAACTGATTCTGGGTCGTCAAGGAGTTGCTGACTTACCTGTTACCACGACACGTTTTCGCTTTTGATCTTCAGATAATATTCTGGGAACCGAACGAGCCGATAGTATCTTATTCATATGTAGATGGTCGTGTATAATTCAACGAACTGATGTTTTATTTATGTGGTTGGCAGCAGTTAAGTATCATGTGGGCTTGCATTATTTTATTAAGTCCATCATTAATGTATCCCTCTGTGGTGACAACAGATGAGAGCAAGCTGTGCTTATTCTACTCTTGCACATGACAGTTTAACGCAGCTATTTATGATGAAACAGAATCGAATAATATTTGTGACATATCTTCATGAATTTCCACTGGACTGTATTTTTTAAACGCAGATGATCATAGCTCTACATTCAGGAGCTAGCTGAGTTTATAGCTTAGGGTGATGTTGGTTGAAAACAGGTTTGGTACCTCAGGCCACTTTAGCATTTATAGACAACTGAAGCGATTTTCTTGCCATTTATACTCCATTGGTAGTTTTTTTAATGAATGTACATTATGGTTGCATTTTAGACATTTGTTAGTTTCGGGGACACATGGGGACACCCCTCGCACTACAGCTAGTTTTGAAGATAGGGACTATATTGCTGATATTTGATGTAATAATTCACGTGTTGATCTGACTCTAACTGCTTCTATTTGATTTATAATCTTACTTGAATACATTTAAGATATTGTTCTCAAGAATTAAATAAATTGTGAGAAATGTTGCCAAAATGCCTTCAATAACATTCCGAAATATAGAGCCTTTGGAACTGTAGCTTATCGGGACTTCAGTGATGTATTATTTAAAGGGACACTGCGTCGAGGATAACAATGAGTCTCATCTTTATCTAACTAAGCTGATTAGAGTTCTTTTAACGAGTTACGCTTCGCTTCACTGTCTACATGCAGAAGTTTTTACTACAAATTACGTCAATTGTCTGAAATTGGGCGTCTGTGACGTGTTAGAAGACATGTTAATTAGCAAAGGTTGAAACACATTATCTGATTTTTATCCTCGACGCGGTGTCCCTTTAAGGTTGGAGATGTAAGCAATCTCAACTAATACATTGTTAACAAGAAAAAGAGAAGTTTTAGGTCATGTCCCACGTGACCTTATTTGGGGTTACGGGGTCACCAAATCTACAATTTAGAATCCCCATTTGCCGAGGAGTTTGCACAAAAAATTTCAGTTCTCCAGAGTCATTGGGGTTTTTTTTCAAAAGACTTCAAAGATCTAGGCATTTGATTCTTAACGATCTTGCTAATTAGCATATGTCATTCGAATATGTCTGATGTAAATAACACAAATGAACTATTTTTGGTATTTGTCTTTGATTTGGTCTTCTTTAGTTATCAGCATGTTTATGATCAATTGTTTTCACAAATCAAATAGCATATTTCAAGGAAAACACATTAAACGATCTCGCGAGAAAACGTTCATCTTATGTTTAGTTTATCATTATAACGTGTCATTGGCAAATGCCACTTTTACAACGACACTCCACTTTTGCCGGTGAATTCAGGCCTGCTAGAACAGAGGTTGAGGATCGGAAATCTGAAGGGAGTAAGCACTGGGCCACTCCATACAAATCTTTATCCATCTCCATCGTGGGAGAAAGGTCATAGACAGTGGAGATATTCTATACTGATCCCCTTGGTCACCCGTGATTATACTGTGTACATTTGGGGACCCTTAGGCTACATGTTAGTTTAAAATTGTCGGTACGATTCTATACCATCCATCGTCAATCAATGATGAGAAAATGTTGTTATATGCTCGGAAGCTTAGGCTACATGTTAGTTTAAAATTGTCGGTACGATTTTATACCATCCATCGTCAATCAATGATGAGAAAATGTTATTGGTTGGAGGCGCAAACCGCCTCCAACCTGATACGCAGTTGGATTTCACGCTATATTACTGTTGGAATATTCAAAATAAACTTTCGACCAATCATGCTTGGCCTCTTCCTACTTTGGAAAAAGCATCACAGCAAAAATGACTGAGTATCCTGCAATCTGGAAACCAACTGGAAACTGGGTAATAGGAGTATCCACTTGGTATCCATCTGCTGAAACTAAGTAACCTGGTTTCCAACTAGAATCCATTTTGGATTCTATAACATTAAGTATTTCCGTGATGGAAACCAACTGGATACATTGACTATGTGTTTCATGTTGGTTTCCATTCCTGTAAATTGCAATTATTGTTTCCAGAAAATGGAAACCAACATGAAACTATCAAGTGAAGGTTCATGTTGGTTTCCATTCCTGGAAATCTGCATTGAACGATTCCATTAAATGGAAACCAACATGAAACTACCACAGCACACATGACTGAGTATCCTGAAATCGGGAAACCAACTGTTAACTTGGTAATAGGGGTATCCACTTGCTATCCTATTACTGAAACTTGGCAACCTGGTTTCCAACTAGAATCCATTTTGGACTCTATGATATGTAATATTTCCGTAAGGGAAACCAACATGAAACTATCGAAGTATAGTTTAATGTTGGTTTCATTACCTTAAATTTACAATTACTTATTCCATTAATTGGAAACCAACATGGAACTATCAAGTGTTATATGGTGTAATGTAGTGTAATGAAAACAGATAATGAAATAATTAAGAACCCGTGTATCCATTTGTTAAACATTTGTTGAAATGAAAAGACCCATAGAAACCAAATAAATTATCCATTATTTCAAATTGCACATGTATTCAAAGCAAAATAATTCAATATTAATTATTATGATAAACATTTTCAAATAATTTTTTCAGATGAAGCTTTAACAAAGAATGGATAACTATACTTTTGAGAAAAATTAAGTCTTGCAAATGTTATATTTATATAAACAACTAAATAACTGAAACCCTGATTGATATGATATGATATGTACCGTATTCCTTTTCATTTCGACAATGCCATTACTTATATCAACCATGATATGTTGTTATTGTATTATTCATTGTATTGCGTGTGTAATGTTGGACTTACTATTTAACATCCAAACAATAATATCAATTACAAACCCTAAGATTCAGTGCATGAGTCTTAATTTATTAATTAGATGTAGGTCAAATGTTTGCGCCGGACGCTCGCTGTCCACCATATGGTGTTATATAATAGCCAGACCACGTGCTCCCTCAGACAAAGAGCTTTGTTCATCATCCACATTTTGGCGGGATGAAATTGCCAGTATAACCCGTGACTGATTGAAGAAACAGAATCTTGTCTGCCGGGTGTACGTGAACTTCAATGGCAACAACTGTTGTCATTCACGGAGGGCAAAACAACATGATATTTCTACAACTGCATGCAGGTACAGTGCGCATTTCATGTAATACTTACAGTTCATGTTTTTCTTATTGTGTGTCCAATATGCTAATGATAGAAATAACTAATTCAATAAAGTTGATCAAATACTGTACGAAATATTGTAACATTGAAAATAAAGTAATTGTGTTTCTGAAAGCAGTCAGGGCACAACCTGTATGAAACGTTTTCATTCTTACAGAATAAAATAAATCAAAACTTGCAAAACTGAACAAGACCTAAAGTTATTTTAAAACGTTAACCATGCGAATAAAAATCAAAAGTAATACACATAAGTCATAACTCTATATAGACAACCTCATTGATTTTGGACAATGGACTTTTTTCGAAAGGTTTGAAACTAAAATTCACACACAATAAATTACTTTGGTCATTATCTATAACAAATTTATTATTAAAAAAAACTTCTCGTATCTTCCAAATTGATAATTCAAATATAGGGACAAGGGAATATGTTAGAATGTAAATCCCATACGACGTTCAGAATTAACAGACTTCAAATACATTATTTATGATAATATGTACCATTTTACTAAATTATACAAATATCATTATGTAGAACATTTCTTTATATTTACTCTGCCGCATGATATATCAGACAGATTGTGTTGTGATGTTTGTTATGAAAGCAAAATGGAATTTTTAAAACTTATTATGAAACGATGTCAATGTTAATTGTATCACGACAAACAAATTCTACTTTCTTGATTCATTATAACATACGAATAAATACAAAATACATTCTAAAAAACGACCAAGTAAGAGTTTTTGTACTGATGTATATTTTTGAATATCATATTATGACCTTTATATTTAGTTAGAATATGAAATACCCCTTTGAATATTCATGTTTCTTTTATTAATTTGAAACTTTTATAACATTTCAGCATTCCTGCACATGGGAAACTTGAAGAAGGCGATTGATGACCTCTCACCTTAGCCTATAACAGGTACATGTGTTTCAATACTTAACCTAATAACTAATGTAATAATTGCAGTATACAAAATAATAATATTTGGCAAATCAGAATGTATGATTGTGTATCTTACTAAAACACTCCAAATAAGTAAAACTGAGGTTGTACCACTTTCGATTTATGTTGGTCATTAATATCATTTTTATGTTCGTTTTACTTTTACAGCCTAGAAGAACCCGACGGAAGCATGTGGTCGGTCAAAGACTTCTACGCTTGAAGATGAGCATACCATTTGGTCGAAAGATCATTCCCATTGAGGACGGAGAAAGTATTAAGCTAAAGAGTGTGAAATCACCCTGGAGGATTAGTGATGTAATTAACCCCGGGCCGTTTACCCGAGGAAAATAAAACCACCTGTTCCTAACATATATTAAATAGTGATTGGCCGGCAGCAAGGTATAAATCGAGAATATACCCACAGAATTATCAGTGATTTTCTTTCTTAATCAGCAGCAGTGCCCTGTTATTTTACCTCGTCATCCAGTTATGACATTTTGCTGGATGATTTATGAAGTAATTTTAAATAAAGCAATTTGTAAATGTATATCTAGGATCTTCATAAATAAGATCACTATATGGTATTGTGTACTTGATATCAGTTGAATACATTCCTTAGATTTGATTGTCAGATGTCTTCTCCTTTTTGCAGCATTAGTCAGGTATTTGCTCTGCAATTGACACTTAAGTAATAAACTTCATAATACAACACAAGTGTGTTGTATTACTAGTACAACAGGCAAAAAGTCTTTTCTTTTTTGCAATGAGTTAAAATAACATTCCAAGATTGACTTTGCTATTGGCACTTTATGTAATAAACTTTATAACAAAGTACAATTAGTTTTGTCATTACTAGAATTATTTTCTCCGAAGCATTATTGCTCTGTATGGAGATAGCAGTTGATGCTGTAGGTGTTAACACTGTATTCATTTAAATCATAACATGCTTGTTATGCGTGTTTAGCACAACATGCAAATGTCAACCATGGACACCAGGTTGAAACCTACAGTAAACCATTACACTGAAACCTACAGTAAACCTTAACATGGAAACCAGACTGAAACCTATAGTGAAACAATTACACTGAAATCACATTGAAACCACACTGAAACCTACAATAAACCATTACACTGAAACCAGACTGAAACCTACAGTAAACCATTATACTAAAACCAGACTGAAACCTACAGTAAACCTCAACATGGAAACTAGGTTGAAACCTACAGTAAACCGTAACATGGAAACCAGACTGAAACCTACAATAAACCTGAACATGGAAACCAGACTGAAACCTACAGTAAACCTGAAAATGGAAACCAAGTTGAAACCAAGTGTAAACTAAGAAATATGGAAACCAAGTGGAAACCAAGTGGAAACTATCACATGGAAACTGAGTTGAAACCTACAAGAAAGTTATTCATGGAAACCAAATGGATACCACTTGGAGGAGTGGGTAATTATTCGCACTGGATACCATCCGGATACTGGTGCAAAATTCAGTTTCAGTGTTGCTGGAAACCACATGGAAACTGTTAAAAACTGTCTGGATACCAACTGGAAATACTGGTTTCCATTGTGTATCCTGTTAGTTTCAGTGTTCTGGAAACCAGCTCATTTTTGCTGTGCATATGACCAACGAACACGGCTGTAACAAATTTGTAACCACGTGACCATGTGGGTTATCCGAAATAATTATCCCCTTTTATTGCGAAAAGAGATTTTGTCTAAACATCTAAAATAGAAACGACTGTTGTGTTATTCTGAGTCTGAATGTTAGTAATTATAAGATTTTTCAATTCAAAGCCATTTTACACCTCCATGAGCAGACATGTACCAATTCAAGTGCATAATTTCGCACTGCAGTTTCGGAAAATCCAAGAAACTTTACAAGCTAATGTTATACGCGCGGAGCAAGCATATACTAAACGATAATAGTGGTTGTCAATCAGCACACCAACCTTCCACTCAGTTATCAATATTTTCAATGTCAATCAGACTTGCATAATGGTAGGCCTACTCAATGTACTGTTATTGAATTAATGATAGTGAAGCTTGTACATGTATAAGCACATATTGGATAGAACCATATTTATGTCCAAACTGATAGCACCAAGCATGAGGATACCGGGTCATTATCCTTGAATTAAAAAAGGTCCACATTCCTTCCTTCCACAGATAAACAGAATATGCTTCATAATCAATCGAATTGGTACACTTTAAATTTGCAAATGTTTAACAAATGTTTGACTGATTGTTTCAGGGAAAATAGGCCTACATATTCTTATTGCTGGAATCTAACAATGACAAAACTGTCAACAACGTTTTGATCAAATTCATAATATAGGCCTACTTCAAAATTGGAGCAAAAGCACCCGGGAGTTGCGCTTTAAAATAAATCGGGGAAGTTGAATGTTCACTTTCATTTTCAAATGATAGATTATATATAATTTTATTTTATTTATGAATAAATAATGTATGTAAATTGAAAAGCATATACACAACTTAAATGATCGAGGTAAAATTATATTATTTGCGACTTTTGAATTGAATAACTAATTGTGTGATTAGTAATCAAAGCTTTTATCCCCCAAAATGACCATAATGCAGGCTTCATTTTGCTATATGTACATATGACATACATATCCTTTTTATAATATATTTTAGCCTTAACAAGATGCCTCCAACCATGCCTTTTTAAAGGCTTTTCTTGTTATATGCTCGGAAGATCAAAAAGTTTATACACAGAGTATTCACTTCTGTTTTAATATGTCTTAAAATAAGACAAACAATCGTTTGTACCTCGTAGTATTTCAATTCTGAACAACAACTTTGAGGAATGTTAATGAAATCTGTAAATTTAAATTGTTGAAACTGTATAGTGTTGTACTGTAATTATATGTAATGTAATAATGTTTTATTTAAATTGTACTGTAATTATATGTAATGTAATAATGTTTTATCTAAATTGCATCATGTCATGTTCGGTTTGATGTAAAAATAATCTTATCTTATCTACAATAAGGGTCAAAAGAGATCGTCTTAGAAGCATTTGTTTAGTCTTCTTAGCTGGACTCTTACGTGATTTACGATAATCTTTCCTTGGCCAATAATGAATGTAAACTGGATATTTGTTAAAAAACCTTTAAGCCCTGTTTATACGGCGAACTTTGCACATATGCAATATTGCTTATGGTAGTAATATACATAACGTGAGTAAAAGTAAAATTACTATGCGTTCATACGTGTTTAATTTCTGCCTAAGCAAATCGGCTTCCAACTAATCTATATATGAATAGAGAATTTCCTAAACATGCCAATTAATATGTTTTAGATGTAAACAAAATAAATGACATAAATGTATTATTTGTCAACATTGGTTTGATTATATCGCCCTAATTATAACGAAAATCGGATAGTCAGATGGATTTCGAAGGAGATTATCGTATAAAGAGAATTTGAAAAACAATATTAAGTTTCTAAAGGTCTCTAATATATATTTTCCCAACCTTTTTGAAGTCACAGTCTTACTAGAATAGTGAAAATACCATATTTACTCACGGCACTAAACATTTGCACCTGCCCGTGACTAGGTGCAAATTTGCTTACGGTAGTGAAATATTTGCTTACGGTAGTAAAATATACATATGTGCAAATGCGTCCATACGGCGAATTCTGCTCATATGAGCAAATTTGCATATGTGTAATGTTTACTCATATGCAAACGCTCGCCGTATAAACAGGGCTTAAGTTGTCAATCGCCCTATGCAACTCATGTCAGTCTCGAAATGCAAAAGTTAGTTTTACGAGGCTGAATTCGAGACTTGCATGGTTGAGAACGACATTTTACAAGTTACTAGTCAACATGTCTTCATGTTTGGCACATATCTCCTTCCATACATTACATGTTGGTACTGCAGAAGATGAAGGTGACGCAGGTGAGTTAGAGTTTAACGCTGCTTTCAAGAGTATATCACTTATATCGCGACTGCTAGTATTATGGCAGGGGGAAAGCCGCAACGCCATGTGGCTATGCATTACGGTGAAACCTGCGATCATCGGCTGGAACTAGCGAACCATGGGTGGAAATTTAGTGTAGCATTGCACCCAAACCTTACTGCGTGTAGAACAGTTCTCTACTGCAGAGGGATTCGAACCATGGACCTCTTGATCCGAAGCTAAATGCGCTAACCACTGCACTATCCCACCCCCTCAGAAGAAGATGAAAATGGGTTTCTAAGGTCATGACCCCTGTGACCCTATTTGGGGTCATATGGTCACAAAATCAATAATTTAGAATCCCCATTGGCCAAGGAGTCTGCACACAACTTTTTAGCTCTCTAGACCTTTTGGTATTGGAGAAGAATATGAAAAAAGGTTTTTAAAGTTGTGAGCTAAAATAGCTAAGAATCTTTCTCTTATGAGCAGATGATAGAGCCATTGACTCTGTAGCTATTCAGATATAGCAACATTCATTATTATTATAAGGTAAAGAATAACATATCAAACTAGAAACTAGAAAAATGTGCATGTGATGCACTGTGATGTCCCCCGCTCCAACTTTCAATCCAACCTTATTTCTTATCACCACCCTTATTTTCCACTTATGCCAGAGGCATTTCAGAAAGGAAAATTCAAAAAGGTTAATCTATTAGAATAAATGAACTTGTTTCCATGTAGCCTCTTAGATCAAACTGTGTCCCTTTTCTGGCCTCTTTGTTAAAATTGTTTCCATGGAAACCAGAATTTCAGAATGATTTAAGTAGCAAAAGGCTGGCAACATTCCATCTTTGAGTAAACACATACCAAGTCTCATTAAATAATACTGAATAATATTGAACAGTTTTGGAGATAGAGGCCGACAAGGTCCCTACCATCAATATGCACTAAGTTCAAATTGTTTCCATGGAAACCAGAAAAAATGAAAAAAATTCAGAATAACCAAAATAGCAAAAGGCACCACTCCACCACTAGGTCTAACCACATACCAAGTTTCGTGAAAAAATATTGAACAGTTTTTGAGGTATGGCCCGGAAAAGAAAGCATTTCGGAATAACGGAATAACGGAATAACGGAATGACGGACAGAGGTGAAAACATTATGTCTCCCGAAAAATATTTCGGGGGACATAATAATAAACCATTGCCCTGTTGTATTTTTTATGGCTTGGACAGTCATTAAATGTACAAATCATAATCTACAGTGATCCAGGTATGCCTACACAAAATATGAGTTGACATTCTAAGGAAAAAGTAGATCGAGTGCAGCTCCTCCCTCCATCCCCTCTCTGGATCTGCCAACGCATACCCTCTTAAATAGAGACATAGTGTTGACTCAATGCTGATCTGTATTATGCAATACCCCCTGGTACATAACAAGGTCACACTAAAGTCAGTTTTGGCCTGCTGGCAAAGCTCTGAGAAAGCTACTTATATAAACTATATAAACTACATTTTGCTTATTTCTTGTGGCAAACTCATAATATTGGATGCATTTGAAATCTGATAAACATTCCATATATCATTATCTTCGACATTTTATCATAGGCCTAAAATGGTGAACAACTTTATTTTGATACCCGTGCAATTCATTATTTTTGGGGGTAGGGTAATGAAATTTATAAATCTAGTCTCCATCCAACTAAGATCAAGTGAACAAACTTTTATCCCCTAGGTGCAAAGTACCTCTCCACACAATGTCAGCTTTGGGGATGTAGCGGTTCTGGAGAAGAAGTAGAAAATGTTGAAACCTGACGCCCAGACAGACGCCAACCCATGCCATAAGCCCATCTGACCTTTCAGATTCAATAGAATTTTATTTCTCAACAGTAACTTTTTAAAGGCATACAAAACCAAACTAGAACATAATTCATGATCAACTATATTTACACACACATATATATATAATATCAATATCAGAACAAGAAAATGAAACCGTAAATAATTTAATTTCAAAGTAATACAAACACTTGTAACTATCAACCATTTTTAAACCCAATTATTGCTGTTTCATTGAAACATCACAATGAACAATCTTACAAAGAAAAGCAGAAATGTAATTTTTTCAAATATTTCAAATATCATTAAAATATGGCTACTCCAGCAAAGTAAATTGAGAATACCAAATAGCTTACTGTATACAATGTAGATACAAGTATCCCTACACCTCAACATCAATTGTCATATTTAATTTTTGTTCCACATTAAAACAAAGAAGTCACTGAATCCACAAGTCCATAATCGTTTTCATTTGTATATAATACAGAAACGAGGAAAAACAATAAAATACAGTCCAAAAGGTAATTTGGTTTGTACAGCTGAGAAATAGGTCGACCGACCGCATGATAACAATATAATGACATCATGCAAAAATTGTTTGACTTCACTGAAGTCAATAGGGCTTTGGTCGGACCCAAATATGAGTTTATATGCTTTTCTGTTGATGGTCACATGATTGCCAGATTACCGGAAAAATGCATCATGTTATAAAGTAAGATATTCAGTATTCTCAATCACTGTGTCAGAACTTTATAAGTATTCAGGTTTGGTAGTATTATTGCAAGGGGAGAGACCGCAACAAAGTGTGGCTTTTCATTGTGGTGAAACCTTTCGAGCATTAGATATGATCAGCAAAACACAGTGGCAAAAATAGGAATGATAACTTCACACGCAAGACATAAATCAGGCCAATCTCAGTTAATTTATGCCTTGCTGCATTTTCTTAACTTTCTTATGCTAGGTTAGCAGCGAGTTGCACCTTAACCTCATTGTGTGTTTTACAATGCTAGCACAGAAAAGTAAAGGAAAAGCTACAAGGTTGAATTTTGCCAGTGACAAAGACTGGCATGAGTTATGCTTTGTGGGGGTTAGTTGGGAGATTAGGTACAAAGGGTTTGATGATAAATCCCATTATCGCAATAATAATAATAATAAAAGTAAATTTATGAGAATACAGTTTCAAGAGGAAGGCCCACAATGAAGATAGACTTTTGTTTTGAAACAACAAGACCGACTTTTAGCGAAGATCAAAAATCAATTGCATACTCTGAAAATCAATAGTATCTTTTGAAACAAATAAATTCCATAAATATTGAATTTTATTTTTGGAAAACTTCTCCATTTATATAAAAACATTAACACCCTTTAGGGGGAAATCATCCTGTCCATAAGGAAATCATTGGGGACAAGAGAAATTTAACATAATTTACTCCAAACATGTAAATAAATTTACTTTGAAACAGTTCGAAGCAGTTGTAAAATCGTTATCATCAAGCTTGATATATCAACACCTGTTAATTCGAATAACTTTATTTTTACCCTGAGTCTTATTTAATCAAAACACTTGTGAAGTATTTCATATTAAGTATATTAAGTATATTAAAGTCATAAGTTATAATGTGAAAAAATAAACCAATAATTCAAGAAATACTAAACTTCCTTCTACATAATACCATTTTTATTTATATTAAACCCATGAATGATCGGGTTGGTATCAAGCTTGCTTTCGCTTGTTTGATATGAAATTGTTAACACATGGGACGGGTAGGTGTTTTCTTCGCGGGTACCCCACCCCTTTATTACCCTTCCCTACCCGGATACCTAATCAGTTGATCCCTTACATCAGTTTGTAAAATTTTGCAATAATTAAATCAATTGGTAGACTAAAGTATGGAGCTACAAAGCTTTAGTATGGAGATCTGTATTTCAATCAAATTTTCTTTTGAATAACAATTGACTTTTGATATTGTGTTTGAATCCTCAAATACATGCAATCTCTTAATAAAAGAATTACAAATTAGACTGTTTGATATGTAATCACATGGTGCGGGTATTGTGACGAGTACCTGGATACCCACCCGCCCCCGGTATCCGGGTTACCCATCCATGCCCCTACAATATCTACATCTGAATAGCAGTAGGTTTTACTAATTTCAAATAAGATAAGCTCTGTAGTTTATCAAGCTTTGCAGATTTATCATATGTGGTTGAAGAATTAAATATAAAATATAATATCATTGGTCTACAGACATGAAACTGGTTCGTTCATTATCAGACCAATATCATTACCCGTCATTCTAAAGTTACAGCACTACCAGTCTTTATTTGATGGACTGAGACAGTGAAATTTACAAATTTCAGTTCTACCTTTAGCCCTAAAATCATTCAAAGCTCATCACCTTTTATCATCAGATTGTGTTACAAGCTGGTAAATAAGCTGCCACATTATCAGTGTTAAAGAGATATTATAGTTATTAAGTACTGTTGTTACAGAGGTATCATATCCATGAAAGTTTCGACATTCTTCCACCTATTGGGCAGTGGTTTGATGTCTGCTACAGACATCAGAGTTTCTATAGCTTCAGGGTAAGTCCAGTGTAACATATATATATCATTATAGAGGTACCATAGGTATCAGCCACTGAGGTTACAGAGGTACCATAGCAACAGAGGTTTCCACATGCTCCTCCACCTGTTGGGCGGCCGTTGGGATGCCTGCTAGGGACATCAGAGTTTCTATAGCTTCAGGGTAGGCAGAGTCCGCACCAAAGTCTAGCGCACTGACAGACTGAGTTGATGAGGTGTGTGGCAGTGTGGACGATCCAGACTCGGGATCCACTGTGTATGTACAGTCAGGGGTCACCACAGTGTACTTGTGAGCATGCTGCTGACTGGAAGCAGACTCCTGGTACGCTTGGCTTGTGGTGGCTGAGTGGGTGCTCTCTTGGTAGACTGTGTGGGAACCCGCTGCTGGGAGAGTGGTGTAGGTTATCGTCTGCCCGTCCTTCTGAAGCTCGACGACTTCATTGTCCACTTTTGCAGGATGCTGGATGATTGGATACGACTGCACGACTTCTATGTTCTCTAAGAAATCTGTGTCTGTTATGGCTTCGGTTTTTATGATACACGATCCTTCGGTTCCTTCCTCCACTTCGGCTACAGTTTTCAGAGCCTCTGTGAGTGAGGTTAAGGTTTCTTCCATGTAAGGTGCATGTACCTTGAGGTGTTTCTGGAGGTAATCTCTCCTCGCAAAAGAACGATCACATTTGCCACAAGAGAATGGTTTGTTGCCAGAGTGAGTCTTTACGTGTCGAGTTAATGCTCCTGAGTCTCTGAAACGTTTGTCACACAGTTCGCAGGCAAATGGACGACTATTTGTGTGGATTGCCATGTGTTTCAGTCTGTCGTTTGATCGAATAAATTCCTTGCTACAATATATACATTTGAAGGGCTTTTCTCCAGTGTGTGTCCTCATGTGGACTTTCAAGCTTCCTTCAGCAGTGAAGCGTTTGTCACAATGCTGACACGCAAACTTTTTTTCATCGTCTGGTATATCTCTCCTGCCTGCGGGTTTCTGGATGTCAGATGTTTTCTTTTTGTTTCCATTATCATAATCATTATGCAACTTCTTGTGACGACGGAAGAGTCGCATATCCCGAAACAGTTTACTACACTTGCGGCATTTGAGGTAAGGCTTCTCTTTCATGTGGGTCCACTTGTGGAAGCGAAGTTGTCCTGAATCCGCAAAACACTTATCACAAGAATCACACTTGTAAGGTTTCTCTCCTGTGTGAGTCCGAATGTGTCTCTGCCTATGTCCAGCCTCTGTGAAGGACTTGTCACAATGAGGACATTTGTAAGGACGCTCTCCAGTGTGTGTCCTCATGTGTCGCTTGAGGTAAAACGAAAGAAGGAAAGTCTTTCTGCAATATTTGCACTGAAAAGGTTTCTCTCCAGTATGAATCTTCATATGGCGTAAGAGAGAACCGGCATCATTGAAACTCTTTGCACAAACATCACATGAAAATGTAGGTTTACTGCAATGGCTCCGGGCATGGCGTTGAACACTGTCTAGCGAAGCATATTCCTTGTCACAAACATCGCATTTGAAAGGTTTTAATTCGCTATGGCTCACCATGTGCCTCTTCAAATTTGCAAGTTTTGAAAATTCCTTGCCACACTTGTCACATTGGAACACAGCACCTGTGTGTATTTTCATGTGCAACACTATTTCTTCAGGACTTTCAAAAGCTTTGTTGCAAATGTCACATTTGTGTTCCTTCTTGTCAGTGTGCAGTTTTGTGTGCCGATACAATCGCCCAACATCAAGGAAACGTTTCCCGCAATAATCACATGCCAATGGTTTCTCTGTTCCGTGAGATGCAAGGTGTTTCGTGAGGTCACCTAACCTAAAGAATGGCTTCCCACAAACGTTGCATTTCAGAGAATTCTCCCTGGCCTGAGCTTTGTGAGTCTTCATGTGAACAAGGAGACTCCCTGCACCAGCAAACATCTGGTTGCAAATCTCGCACTTCTCTGTCTTGTCTGAAGCTGTTGCTCTTGTGTTGAGGAGGTCACAGAGTTCTTCCAGACACTCGACGTTCTTGAAGACTTCAGTCTTGATGTTCTTTGAATCTACCTCTTCCAGAAAGTCCCCCAAATCAAAGTCCTCGTTTGAAGGAGTTGCTGATGCAGCTATCCTGTCCCACTCATCCTGATTGTGGGTCGACTTGTGACCCTTAAGCTTGCTCATGTCGTCAAACCTCGCATCACAAACTTCACATTTGTAAGGCTTTTCTCCGGTATGAACTTTAATGTGTTTGCGGACCTGACCAGACTCGGCAAACTGCTTTCCACAGACGTGACATTTGAAAGGCTTTTCTCCGGTGTGGACACGCATATGTCTCTGGAGGTAAAACGGTAAAAGGAACTGACGTTTGCATATTCTACACTTGTAAGGTTTCTGCCCACTATGTATTCTCATGTGACGTTCCAAGTTTCCGGCCACAGTGAACCCTTTGTCGCACTTATCACATTTGTACAGGTCCTCCTGATTATGAAGTCTCATGTGATTCAGCAGTGTGTCCTTTGCAGAGAAACCTTTCTCACAAATACTACAAGTGAAAGGTCGGTCACCTGTATGAACTCGGATGTGCCGCTTCAGATTTGCAAGTTTTGCAAACACTCGACCACAGGTATCACATCTGTACTCGTTAACCTCTGTATGGAGCTTCAGGTGGATGGTTAGATCATCCTCTGTCTCAAACATTTTCCCACAATTGCCACATTTATATTTCTTGTTGTCCTCATGGAGCCTCATGTGCCACTGCAGCCGACCTTCATCCACAAAAGACTTACTGCACTTATTGCAATAGAACTGCCCTTTAATGTTCACATGAAGCTTTGCATGCTTCTGCAGGTCCATGAGCCTGCAGTACTTCTTTCTACAGACGACACAGGTGAAGCTGCTCTCCTTGGAGTGAGAACGACAGTGCATTTCGAGCTCAGTTTCACTTGCAAAATGGATGAAACAGACCTCACAGCGGAAGGGCTTCCCTTCTGTATCTTGCTCCTCCAGGTGAGACACTTTGTGGAGGTTCAAGCCCTCGATGTTGGGGAAGAGGACGCCACAGGTCTCGCATGCATAATGGACTTCACCCGCATGCTCTTCCATGTGTGTGTGCAGGGGCTCCAGATCACAGAAGACCTTTTTGCAGATGTCACATTTGTAAAGAGTCTGTCCTTCATGTTCCTTCAAATGTCCCTCAAATGATTCGTGGCTTTCAAACAGTTTACTGCAAAGCTCACACATGAACACTTGAGCAGGCTGTTCGTGTTCCTTCTTGTGTTCCTCAAATTGGGCAGCATCAGTGAAACTTGTGTTACATTTATCGCACTTGAGACCTTCATCTCCGTTCTGGATAACGATATCGTTGTCGGACACGGTGAGGATCCCTCCGTCAAGCTGATATATGAAGGTCTGGTTTCCGGTCTCTATCTGGACAAGAGACACTGAAGACGTCATCTTGCTGGTTCTGATGGTCTGATTTGATTAGTCCATACCTCTTCTGGAATAAGTTTCCCGTAGTTTGTGATGTTAAATCAGGACCTGGAAATAGAAAATATACATTAGATTTGACAATTCCCTTGTGGTTATTAATGTTTTGAAATTTGTATGCTCATTTTCCAACATAAAGGGATAATTTCAATGACAAAATTGTGTTGTAATCACAGCAGACAGTAGGTGAGTGGCCTGATAAAAGAAAACAAGGGTAGGGGAGTTGGCCGATAAAAGAAAACAAGGATAGGGGAGTGGGCGGATATAAGAAAACAAGGATAGGGGAGTGGGCCAATAAAAGAAAACAAGGATAGGGGAGTGGGCTGATATAAGAAAACAAGGATAGGGGAGTGGGCCGATAAAAGAAAACAAGGATAGGGGAGTGGGCTGATATAAGAAAACAAGGATAGGGGAGTGGGCTGATATAAGAAAACAAGGATAGGGGGTTGGGCTGATAAAAGGAAACAAGGATAGGGGAGTGGGCCGATATAAGAAAACAAGGATAGGGGAGTGGGCTGATATAAGAAATAGGGGAAGTGAGTGGGCCGATATAAGAAAACAAGGGTAAGGGACTGGGCCGATAAAAAAAACAAGGATAGGTGAGTGGGCTGATATAAGAAAACAAGGGTAAGGGACTGGGCCGATAAAAAAAAACAAGGGTAAGGGACTGGGCCGATATAAGAAAACAAGGATAGGTGAGTGGGCTGATATAAGAAATAGGGGAAGTGAGTGGGCCGATATAAGAAAACAAGAGAAGGTTATAATCTGAAGTAAGTAACATGTATGTCCTTTTTCACCTTTTTAAAAAACCTAAGACAATCTTATAGAATGAATTGATGAATGAATATTGTGTTATATATATTCTTTTGTATTGGAGAGGTATTTACATAGGCGTTATATGCCTGTTTACCAATCCATTCATTTTTCATGAATAAATATTGTTTAAATCAAATCACGATCTTATAGATACGTGGATAAGGCAGTGATCCACAGGTGGGATGCTGTTAGACATATACTTGTGCCTTCCATGCAACCTTCATCTTATCGTCATGGTGGCATGTTGGCAAGCAAATATTTTTATATACCAGACAAATATTGCAACAATATAAAAAATATTTCTCTAACGTTTGCACTTTTTTCATAATTTTCAATTCTCTATAACCTTGAATATTGAATTTCCAACAGTACCCCAATTCACTTGCGTTCGACCTGCCTTCCTGCATCAATTTGCTAACTTTGTGACGTAAAGTGCACTAATACACAATGAAAACAGAGGATTTTCAGGCTGTTATGACTTCATAAGAAAGAGAAAGTAGATAATTAGATGGTAGACGCAATGATCATAACATTCGGAGACGCAGGTTCCAATTTGTCATTAACTGTCTGTTTTATTTTCAGTGAAAGATTGACTGTGAAACTTTTCAGATGATAATGCTGTAAATCTAACTACTTATCGAGTTACTAAGTAACATATGATGTTGCCTTTCAAATTAAACAAATGTGAGTGCCATGATATAAATACCTAAAGCATGTTGTTGGAGTCACATATCAAATGTCAACAATGATATTATTTTTTCAAGAAACACTGACTGTTGCTGACAATTATCACCCAATGCTAATCAGTTCAGTACAGTGACAATATGAAAGTGAAAACTCGTGATTTTTATTGAAACCCAGAAAATATATGCCAGCTGGTGCACACCAATTAGTTGAAACTTAACTGAAGCAAATAAAAACACTGATTTAGGATGGTAGTGTTGAATATGTCATACAAGTAGTCATGTACATGGGACTTGTAATTTCAACTTCTACATTTGTATTTGATATATTTTTAGCGGAGTCTTAAAATAGTTAAGTTCTCCTTCTGCAAAGCTCCATACAGGGTACAGAATCTCAGCGGCGAGCTCGCCATGCAGATCTATCAGCGGTAAATCTTGTAAAATATGAATTAGTAACAAAGAATTTTGATGAATTGGACCGAAAATCTTCGCAAAAAAACGCTGGAGAGCGATTACAGGCGCTTTTAGATTCAGAAAAGGAAGACTGCAGCGAATTTTCCCCAACAGTCTCCTGTGGCGGGAAATTTGACCATAGCATGAGGTGACCCGGTTATCGCTCAAGCGGGAATTGGAATCGCTGAAACGTGAAAGGCAACGAGTAGAACTAGAGCAGAAAATAGAGTAAGAAAGGGTGAAATTGAGAAATCTTCAAGTAATCATGTACATGGGACTGGGAATTTCAACTTCTACACTTATATATAAGGTCTTTTTAGGTTTTCATTGAGAACAAGAAATTGCAATATGTGTAATATATTTGACACACTTGAGAATGATGATGACAATCGAGTGAGATGAATTGAATGTAATCCAGAACATATGGTATTATAGCAGGTATCAAATTATAATCAAAGCCAAATCAAAGTTTATGAAGAGTATTGTCACTTTGACTGCTAGAATATAAAGTTGACTCAAAATGTTCAGAAAAATAAAGCCAATGGCTCTGTAGCTCATCCAGTATTGCATTTTCTCTGAAGTTAAGACTGACACATCAAATAATAAGGCTTTGCCTCCGTTATGAATTGTTTGGGTAGCATTCTAGAAAATGTAACAAGAAGACATGACCATAAGACCATATCCCTCGCCATATTGGTTCTCATTAAAACTCACAACTTTCTCCCGAAATCTTAATCTTGTTCACTGGAGGAACTTATCTTTTTTAAGCCCTAGTAATATTATAGTTTGGTTGCTTTAGGATTGACAATTTGACAAAGAATAGCACAGAAAAACAATGGGAAGTGAAGCCATTTTATAAGCACTAAAAGTTTTGAAAGGCTTGCTAAGGGACAACAAGACATTGTTGATCAGTCTAATGATTAAATTAAGTTACTTAATTTGTGGATACTCTATCAATTATGACAATATAACATATATATTCTTAACTTAACTAGGTTGTAAAAATAGTAAAAAAAATAGAGGTTTTTCATGTTGCACATGTAAAAAAGAAATCTTGATATTGAATGAACTGAATGTAGGTCTCTTAGACAGATATGTACTATGTTGGTGATATGAATGTAAATGTACTCAAAAAGGAAATATGAAAAGAATATTTAAAATTTGCTAGACGGTAGCATACCATTTCAGAAAATGAGAAAATCAAAGAATCAAAATAAAAGAAAACAAAAGGAAATTTTCAAATGAAATTATGAAAGGACTTTTTCATGTTTCTGTCAAAAATTAATATTCGCAGAGAATATTTTCATTATGAATGAGCTAAATACATTTGTTTTTCTGCATTAAATGGCTTATTGGGTAAAGATAAATCAGGAAATCATTTGACATGACCAGCGACTTAATCATTTCATCACAACAGACTGTCAACACTAAATGCAGTAGGCCTAAATTGT
Organism: Gibbula magus; assembly: GCA_936450465.1. Lineage (NCBI taxonomy): Eukaryota > Metazoa > Mollusca > Gastropoda > Trochida > Trochidae > Gibbula > Gibbula magus. The sequence goes on along the minus strand of OW388295.1, from coordinate 25,546,384 downwards.
GAACAGCCGTGTTAGGAGTTCACACACATCTGAGGAGGGAGTTTGCAAAGCTCCGCTCACAGACGACTTGTTTTTCGTGAGCGCCAAAAGGGAGCAGACGACATTTAAAAACGACGCCAGTTGCCTAAAGGACAGGAAAGAGTTTAATTTCAAACATCAAACGCGAATTCTTTCGTAAAATATTCAAATAAAATTTGCTAATGTTGCAATAAATGCAGCCGCCATTTGCAATAATACAAAATTCGTTCTTATTCCTCAAAGAAAGAAAAAGACCCGAGCAACGATATGTGCATGAAATCTTAAATATAGAGTTAAAATGGTAATTATAAATCACATTATCAGACATTACCTCTCAAAATTCTGTTAAAATCAACAAAATAAATCGTTATGAAAACTCCCAGCAACGCATGCGTGATTGTCCGCCCTCGGTCTGAGCTCTGCACATTGTTTGCGTGCTGACTACTCGCTGGCTGGCTATTGGCGGTTTCGCTGTTAGGCGCCCAATCGTTTATGCGAGGAGTATGCTCATTGGGAACGGCCTAGAGGTTTTCTGTTTCACTATTTCCGCATGTATAATACGCATTATCTCCCTTTGACTGTATTTGCAAATCTGATAGAATATAGGTTGTATATTTATACCAAGAAATGACATAAGACCTTGATTTTACCTAATACTTAATTTTGCAAATATAACAATACTACAGTAAATGTATTCATTCAGATAAATGCATGTTCATATATCTGTATATATGGTAACAGTAACTACATGTATTAATTTGCAAATGGACATTGTATTATAAAGTCTAGTATTACAACGATGTGGTATGTCTATTAATAATAATTAGTTGTGTTTACTTAAATGATTTCCTAATTATTATGATAATGATATACGATTGAAGGTTTCAGACCAAGAAAGTTTATGATGTCTTTTAAAAATCAGGGTTCGTAACGCTGGATTCAGTTATCACCACGTCTGTTCGGCTCTAAGTATAAATTGCCCGGAGTGATTATGTTTATACCAGCCTCATTTTCTGAACATTGTCATTGAATATAAAACACAATTACGAGAGGTTTAAAAGTACAGACACCATCGGTTAAGTTATGAAAGACTAAACGTAGCCAATTCATTTCAGTACAATAATATAGGCGGAATGTCGGTGGATTTACAATGGTGTGTAGAATATAGATATAAGCAATCTTATACATTTGTATACCTACCTACATTCATACAAACGTATCAACGAACTTACAGCGTACATCTATAAAATGTCATACATACTGACATAAATATTTACACACATACACCAGAACATACCAGTTACCTACATACCAAGAAAGAAACATACATACATACATACATACATACATACATACATACATACTTACTTTGTCTGAAAAGAACAATAAAAATCACACCAATCGTTGTTAGCCATCAGTAGTCATTGAAATATCATTTTGAATCAAATATGCCACTTAAATAATTAACGAGTGAACTGAAATTAAGAGTTCTTTGTTGACACTTTGGGGAGAGTTTGGATTTCCATACAGAACTGAAACTTAAATCCGTTGGTATAATAAATCATACACAGTTTGTCGTATATCGCTATATTAGAGGACATACAAACACATTAATGAATACAATCTTCATAGGTATGGCAACAACGACAGGACATAATGTAATGGTATCGGGAAGAAAAGACCTTGCGTAATTACCAGTTTGATCAACCTACCAGCCATATAACGTGATACTTGAAACGACCTTTCTAAGCCGTATCACCCGGTACGAGGGACTTACAACCTTGTAATTCCCTCCATACAAGTGTATGTGTAAACCCTGCTAGAAGGAATTATAATGATTGTAAACCCTGATATATTTGTTAAGATCAGAAGAAACTAACTTAGACTAATTTTGAAAAATTTTATAAGTTTTCGACAGAATATGTACAGCAAATGTTTTGCAGAATGTGCGTCTCGAACCCGTATCCACTATCACCTGCAGTTACTGAGTCAGCGCCTCTGACTACTGCGCTAAGGGGGCAGACGAGATATCACGGTACAAAAGAAACTCATGTAGTGCGGCTGACATCACCCAGGGATCCTCAATTTAACGCCAGGGATCCTCAATATAACGCGATAACACGTAAAAAGCCTGTTTTACACTTAAAAACGGTTGATAATATTGATAACCGATTCTACCTTCGCATCCTCGGGTTTTTCCTTCCTATCAGGGTCCACAACCGTACCATATCCTCGGTATCATGGGTTATCCATATATTAGAGTTGAATTTGAATCATAACGTAGGTTATAATCAGAGACACCAGCTTGCCTAGGAGGTACACGATTACTTAGACTTACTTAACTGGGTGCGATGTTATTGATCATTTTGTAAAACATAGTCATTTTTTAACATATCTTCCTTGACACAGTGGATGACAATTAGTTTCCTTATAGATCTTATGATGGCTGGTACCCCGAACAGCACCACACACTGTTCCTAGGGCATCGCGATTGAGCGTTCAAGTATATCTGCTTGTCGTTTGGTTCAGTTGTCCCATATGTGACTGCAGTAATCGAACATTGGCAATATGAACTGTTGGTACATGTTTCTAAAGTTTTTCGTTTTTGACGGTATTTCAGGCTTCTCAGGCATTTTAAATTTACCATGGGCGCTACTTTTTTGTTGTTGTCGTTCGTGTGTTCATTCCAGGAACCCCCAAATATGGATCACAAGAGCCACAACCTAGAAACTTATTTTCATTTCTCCAGTAGGCCTACATAAGCCCTAGGCAGTTCAAATGTTGTGTACAGGTCCTTAGCCAATCGGGATTATAAATTGATTTGGTTATATGACCGCAAATAAGGGTCACGAGGGCCACAACCTAAATATCTATTTAAAAAACTTTTCTCCAGTACGAAAAGGTCTTGGCTAGAAAGCTTAAATCTTGTGTACAGACTCCTGAGTCAATGCAATGGGAAGTCAGTGGTTCACTTTTCTATCAACCTTTTTGAAACCTTACACAATGGGTCCGTTCCATATTAACAGTGAGCGCTTATAATCGCTCATTGAGCGCTCAATGTAGCGCTACATTGAGCAATCGCATTCAAGAGAGGTTTAAAAGTAATCGCTCATTGATCGATTACTTTTAAACCTCTCTTGAACATGGCCCTGGTTTGAATATCCATCAGCAATTCGTATGTGCTTTTTGGAGGCGAATCGAATGAATATTTCACTTGAATTTATTTCCCTTTACTTATAATTTTATATTTGATATGAATCTCCTATTTCAGACTGAGCGTTAAAAGTAAACCTTGTTTGGCTCTAAATTTTAATTGATCAATAATATGTCTTTGAAACTTGACATGTTTCCCTTTCCATTGACCTTTTAACACTGAGCTTGATGAAAGACCTTTAAGCTTGACCGTGGCTTTTAATTGTTCAGCTTAGACCTTTTGAGGGGCAGTAGCACGTGTTTTTTTTGCTCCAAAAAGTTGATGAAATGTATTTGAAAAATAATGTCACCAATGGTAAAACACCCTTCTCTCTTTGGAAAATCAAGATAAAAATGAATGTACATGGTTCGGTAAAGTCATGGGAATCTTTTTTGTTAAATGGAAATAATAAAATGTGTTCACAATAAAATGGCCGCCATGCAATTTTTGCTTTTAACGCAACGCCGTTATTACCACTACGGATAATTGGTTTGTGTAACAAGATGTTTTACCCTCTAAAGTAAATATAAATGACATAAACTATCATTATACATGGGAAATTTGAAAAAAACTAAATTTGCAAAAAACGTGCTACTGCCCCTTTAAAATGACACGTTCCCAATGTCAGATACTGAGGTCATAATCTTTTCCCTTGTTAGCTTGACCTTGGTGTAGGATGTATTTTATGATATTTTCTTAAAAACATAACCCATGGCAATAATGTCTGTGAGTGATAGTCTTTCGACATATGCCATGTTTATTTATTGTCAGTTTAATTGTCACTATAGATCATTCAGATGATATCGTGATTGTGAAGCTGATCAAAGAGAACCTCGTGTTAAATGAATATTCAGATGATAAGATCTGGTTACTCGTGAATTATTTTCATTATTACATTTCTGTTGCCGTGGCAACACGTTTGGTTTTGTTTCGCTTGTCTCGGAAACTAATACGTTTTAATTCACGCGGATCTTTTTCGCTTCCATAATCTAAAAATAAACTGTTGTATATTTTCTATTGCCAGAAAAATTAGTTTACAGCAAAGTTTCCACTTGAGTCGTGCAATAGAAATACAACAACACTATCTAAGTCACCTTGTCGTGGCTTCTCTGCCTCCTGGCGATTGACTTTGTGTCGAAACGCTAAACTTGTAAACTCTGTTCATATTACACGCCATGTTCCAATGTTAATGGTTACTGAAAAAATATTCACAACTGACTCGATGTACTAGTGTTGTTAACACTATCGGACAAAAGAAACGCCTACACGATTTCTTATCAGTTGTCGTAAAAGGCTAACAGAAGTTCTTCATATATATATATATATATATATATATATATATATATATATATATATATATATATATATATATATATATATATATATATATATATATATATATATATAGAAAAATATAGAAATATCACAAGAAGTGTTCAAACTCTATGGCAATATACATAAAAATAAGAAAGTTGGGAAGAATTAAGTTTGGCAAACGTTTTCAGCAGTGCAGGGTGTACCTGCTGAAAACGTTTGCCAAACTTAATTCTTCCCAACTTTCTTATTTATATATATATATATATATATATATATATATATATATATATATATATATATATATATATATAATAACTTCCCATTGGTCACAGAGTGGATATGTATACATTTGATATATAGTGTGACATATAAAAACATACCGAGGGCTACATACAGTATTAAACTTGAAATAGAACTTGCTCTGAAATAGGTAATCAATTGTTAAGTACTGGAATGAGTGAGTTCCACTTATTCTTGAAGTTTTCAATTTCATTGTTTCTTTTTTAAATAAATGTTTCTACTAGAAATATCTGTTTTAGATTTGTTTGGTAATTACTGAATTTGGGAATTATGTTTTTAATATCGCATATGTTTATATTTGTTTTGGGTGATATAATGATTTGTTTCATCAAAACATTTTTATGTAATGTGACAAACCAAATCAAGTATTTCGAAAAGATAATATTTTGTGTTAAATAGTTATTAATCCAAAGTTCAAGTTCATTCCAGAATTGTATGGTCTCACAACAATCCCAATAAATA
>OW388295.1:25511094-25538594 GCA_936450465.1 Gibbula magus | reverse complement strand
TTTTAAGCGATTTGTAATGCATGAAATAATCATTTTATAAATAGCTTTCAAAAGAGTAATCAGTCTCCAATTTTTTAACATAGTTCTATCTTTATTTTCTTTGGGTATGCAGGTTATAACCCCTCTTTTCATGGTCATAGATAATTCATTCCCCAATGAAACATCCTTAACAAATCTAAAGATCCATACTTTAAGGTCATTCCAGAAGAATTTAAAGAAATCAATAGGGACTCCATCAATTCCTGGGCTTTTATTATTTTTCATATTTTTTACATCAAAGGCGATTTCATCCATATCAATGTCCTTTTGAAGATCATCTTTGAGTTTTTCATTCAATATAGACGTTTTGATATTTCTAAAGTAATACTTTCAATATAGACATTTTGATATTTCTAAATTAATACTTTCAATATAGACGTTTTCATATTTTCTTAAGTAATACTTTCAATATAAACGTTTTATATGTTCTAAAGTAACACTTTCAAGATCATCATTTGAGGAATAGAGTTTATTATAGAATTTTTTCACCTGATTTAAAATAGATGTGCTGTCAATAATCACTTCATTTTTGTCAGTAACAATTTTATTTATTGATTTAGTGACATACGTTCTTTTTTCCAGATTCCAAAAGTATTGTGTAGGTTTTTCACCTTCTTCATACCATTGAATTCTGTTTCTAATCTGAGTACTTTTAAATTCTTCTTCCTTTATCCGTTCTAATTCCAATTTATATTTTGAAAGTTCAGAAAGCTTAGTCTCATCCATATCTTGAAAATTTTCTCTCCCAGTACAGAAGTCTCGTAGTTTCTGTCTTTTTTTATAAAAGGATGCAAAAGATATAGCTTTTCCTCTTATTTTAATGAGAAATATCCTAAGAATAGACTAACACTTATTGTAAGTTTTTTCATATCATGATTCTGATCAGTATATTTACTATCAGATGAATTATTTTCAGAATATTCTTCAACAGTTTATTTTAAGATAGTCTTAACCAAGTCAGGATATTCTGGATGAAGTAGTAGTGGAGTATTATCCGATATCCCCTGCCTCTTTCTTGGTTTATAGTGTTTGAGAGATTGGTGTCATGGCTGATTGGTCAAGTCTTATATCCTGGCAAAATGTCACAATCCAAAGTTATATCAAATATATCTTGGGAGATCAGGAAAAAATCAAGTAAAGCTTGTTTTTTTTTTACATTTAATCCACCATGTATATTTTTTAGTATGACTGTGACTGTTTATGTAAATATTTTGTCTTTAACACTGATGTCTGCTATAATGAAATTTCCTTCATCATCTTCAATAGTTTTGTGAATAATAATATGAATATCATTATTAAAGAGAATTGCTACTCCCCTGGCAATTGACCTGTAACAAGCAATAATAGATTGAAGACCCCATTCATTTCTCATAGTATCCATGTCTTCTTTAGCTATGTGGATATATTGTAGGCAAATAATTGAGTAAGCTTTTTATCTATAAATGTTCATTACGTCTCTTCTGTTATTCTTACCCCTGTGTCCTCTGCAGTGTGGTGATATAGGCTTATAGCCCTGTTCAATAAGGGTTGTTACCTCCCCTGATTTATTATCTCCCTTTGCGAAGTTGTTACAAAAGAATGACGACCGTTTGCATGATACACGAGTAACTGTTCAGTATTCGATCAGTGTTTAATCCGACAAATGACAAAAATATTGACAAACAACCACGAGGAACCATACAGGCATGCATTCGTATTGAAGTTTTGATGACGCTGCAGATGGGTGTGATCACGGTGCGCAAGTGAGTCACCCGGAAGTGTCAGTTTTCATTGGGCGTTGTTAATTTACCCAAGTCATACATATTCCAGGATTCCAAAGCAATCGACAGTCATATTATTTATTGTTTTTACCATAACCACATTTTATAGTTTATTAATTATAGAAATTATAGAGTTTTCCTTGTAAAACAAATCATGTAGGCGTTTCATTGGCCCGGAAGCGTATATTTCTATTGAACGTTTAATATGCTCCTTTTTATAATCTAGGGATTTTATAAGACTTGGACGGATTTATATCATATCATTGTAACACAATAAGCAACGTGAAGCATGGCAACAAATCTTACGGATAAAACATGTTTTTATTGTCCGTAAACGATTGACATATATTTTGCTGCCCTTGTCAATCAAGAAGTCGTTTATCCATAAACTTTGCCCTCCATGTTCACCACCTCGGCTTCCAGAGTGCCAATCAAAGAGGTAATGTGCAACTTGTTGTGTCGCCTTAGAGGGGGACATTTGTCATCGGCCGATAATAGTTGTTCATATTTGTGAAACACCATTCTCTTCCCACAGAGGTTACTCCCTTCAGATTTTCGATCCAAACTTGGGAAATCTGAAGGGAGTAACCTCTGTGACCTTGCTCTGACGTATGTCCATTGCTTTGCAAGCGTGACGAGTTAATAGATGTGAACATTACAGTATTATACGTCACATGAAATTGGGCAAAATCAAAAATACCTTTTCGGAAATTTCATAATTTTTCTAGTTCTTTCATATTTGTTTTGAAAACCAACTTCCACACGCCTGCACGTTTGCTCGGTTGTTCAGGGTGTTGTACGGGCGATTAGCTACACACACACAAATATTTTCAGATATAGATTAGATAAAGCCTTTTCTTTAGTATCCAGTTAACCTGCACTAAATGTTATACAACCCACATATTGCAATACACATACTTTTTACAAAAAGCACCAATGCATCATAGCTAACAATATGTACAAAAATACTATGCTAGATATTTTTTAACACTTCAGTCTTTATCTAACGCCTTCACTGCAGCCATTGATGCAAATCCAACAGCAGCTATAAACACTTTGAAAATGTTCGACTTGTGTGCAAGTTCATCTTTAAGAATTTCAAAACACGTTACAAACAGGAAAGTTCCACATGCAACACCTTGAAGAACGCCTGATATCAGTTTTTGGATGGTTTCGTCAACACCTGATGACGTCAAACCTGTACCGATTCCAATGCCAATAGGCGACATGAGGGAAAACAGCAAGAGACATCCGAAGGCCTTCTTAAAGCCCGGATGAAAAGCTCTGAACAGCTGAAGTCCTATACAGAAGGCAACCAGACTCTTATGGATAGAAACTGCCACAAAAACCTCCCAAACTCCTTTATCAGAAACTTGCAAACCAATCGCAAGTCCGTCAAATATGGTATGGAAGGAGAGGGCAATCAAAAGGAGGAAAGCTCGCAGACCGGAAGTTTGTGAAACGCCCTCAAAGCCGTGGCTATGGGAAATGGACCTCTCGAGTTCACTTGTCTGAGATAAGGTGTCATCATGGATTACGTCAATGGACTGTCCGTTTGATTTCTTATCATTACTATTCATCTTCTCTTTGAGGGCGAAAGCAGACTTGACTGGGGTCGATTTGACAATCATGCCCACCATACACATGGAAGCCAGTTGTTCGAGTAGCGCTATAATGAAGAACCCACTGCCTACCAATGTTTCGAACACGGGGAATCCTGTGTAGTTGTATCGCTCTACCAGGACAGTCTCCAGATCTTCCTTACCCTCCACAAACAGGTGCAGAAGACAAGTCCCAAGGAACACACCGCCAGCTAAACAGTTCAGGAAACCAAGGATCTTCTCTCGCCAGGGAGACAATCCGGAACCACCTCGCTTTACAATGATGTACGGGATGACGCCCAGAAGCAGCGTTATAACGAAGAGGACTATGGTGGCTATAACCTTGACAATCAAAGACTCCATTGTGGACGATCTGAAAAAATATAAACATACCATTTATTTTGATTGCAGTTGAGTACCTTCCGCAGTAACTTGAATAACCATTACCTCACCTTAGCGTTAATTTGATGTATTACAGCTGCGTACAGAAAGTGTGTTCACCTACTAGTGTATATTAGTGCAAATATCATGTAATGTACTCGAAGCATCATATTAACGTGAAAACTAGGTCGGTCTCAACTTCCCAATGCAAGGCATAACTCTTGCCAATCTCCATTACTGGCTGATTTAGGCCTTGCAGTATTTCCTTAAGAAATCTGAGTTTAGAAATCCAGGCCCGCTATGCATTTCTGGTGCAGCGATTCACTATCTTGACACAACAAAGCGAGGGAAATACCGCAAGGGTTAAATCAGCCAGTAATGCAGACTGGCAAGAGTTATGCCTTAATTGCGTTTGGAAGTTGGGTCGGTCTGTGTGCATTTTTGCATTGTATACAAGAACACAGTTGAGTGTCTGATTTCCTATCTCATAGTAAACAGTTACAGTTTTGGCAGCTCTTTGAAGTGACCAGAGGTCAATCTCTTTAAAACTACAGTTTTTTTTATTTTCTTCTGTCAAATTTCTGTCCATTTCTGTATGCCAAATTTTATTAATATATTTAATATGCACCACTGCCGTGATGATCACAGGATACGTTTGGAAATGGTTGTTTTACTCATCGATATATGATGATTCATTGTCATTGTATGTAATGCAGATTTATTGACGTTACAGTGAACGTCAGTTTACATGATATTTGCACTAAGATACACATGTAGGTGAACAAACTTTCGTTAGGCAGCTGTATATGTATATTGTCTGTCTATATACAAACTACATGGTCATCCTGTCGAGGTTACGAGGTTACGTTGAAAAGAACATTGAGCTGTATTTGTGTTGTTTTTACATTTTATGAAAATGTGTCGCAATGTTACAAGAAAGAAGAAGAAGAAAAAGAAAAATATTTTATTAAGGTGTCACACAACGTACAAACATGAGACAGGTATTAAATGCAGAGCACGCTGTCCTGCCAACAATGGCCTATAAGACACCAAAATACGTCTAAATGACTAAAAGCGCGTAGGCGCTAAGATGATTAAAATATATTATGTATATATAATAAATACAAAAAGTTTAAAAGTACAATAAGTTATTCAAGTTCTCTTTATATCGGGGTTATATGATAGTGTTCTTTCTGCGTCTAAACATTGCGCACAGTGCAGCGGCGAGTGGTGGGGCAAGTTGGGGTAGCTGCATAATGAATATGAATTGATCTGTTAAAGACTGGTAAACTGATTATTAATAACTCTAAGCCATAAAGGGGATCTGATATCGGAATAAAATTGGCAAGAAGTTAGAAAATGTATCTCAGCTTCAACTGCATAAGAATTACAGTATGTACGTTGATTACGTGGGGTTTGGGGCGTGAAAAACGTTACAAATAACTGACAGGCGTAATTAAAGGTGCAAACATTGTGTTTCCTAAAAAAATATTTGGCTTCAATACGCTCCAACTCACCGTATGTGCTGTTAACAATACAAACTTGCTCAGCTTGCATGTTCTTCCCAAATCGATCAGAAATCACTACTTTTACCTTAATGCCGTCAATATACTAAGTCGACTATCATCAAAATGGTAGTTTTCTGTAACAGTCGGTACTTCTCGATAAAATAACACCTTTTATAACGTTAGGAATGTGTGACAACAACAACAACACAATGGATGTACCTTTAACACGACCTTTTTCACAACCGCTTAAGCGACAGATGTTTGTCAAGCAGTGAAATAACTAATGAGAGATTATTAAACAACTCTGTGGTTTTGGTTTCGTATATGAAATTCACATCATAGGCCTATAGTTGAATTTGTAGACACACTTTTACTGTATGTACTCACACAGTGTTTAGTGTTATTACAAAATGCAATTCCATTCGCTGGCATGTATATAATTAAAATTAAAAATTAATTAATTAAAATCGGCATGGTAGAATTAGGAGACAAATCTAGTTTGTAAGAAAATCAGAGACATTGTAATATTGTAATATCCTGAGGTGTGTGGTGTGTACGCGCGTACACTCGAACGGCTTCTGAACGGAAACAGAGGTCGCGAGTACTTCCCAAGATAATTTCAGAATATTATCACCATTTTGGAAAATAATAGGTGCCTTGCACATATCAACCGACCAAATTTCAAGTGATTGGGTAATAAAAGAAAAGTCAAAATGAGGTAATCAAACTTTGTGACACGCGACTCCATCTTGGATCGAAAATACTCGCTTGGCGGGAAAGTGTCCCGCGTGTATTCGCGAGTACGCGTGCACTCGATGCGTTCAGAAGCGGGTACTCGCGGTTCTGAAAACGCCTCCGGCAGCTGATAACCAAAACTAGGTCATGGCGTGTCACATGGACATCCTTCAGGGTGTTCTAATTCATGTGAGAGGGTTGATATTAAATTTTATTATGAAATATTTAAAATGTTACCGTCGGATGTTTTAACACTTTGTTTTTGTGACAAAATTTAATAATGAGGTATTTTGAAAAAGTGACGGAGATTTTTTTATGATTTTATATAATTTGAAATATTGCCGATTTCATCAAACTAACCCACCACCCCTCAAGATAATAGACTGCAGCTCCTGTTGAAGTCAGCTAGTTTTGCTGATGGCTAGGATCTCACAATTCGAAATAATTTCAAGTATAATGTAGTCACTGTAGAAGGGAAATAAATCATTTTATTATTTATTTTTATCACAAGCAGTCAGTTTCAGCTAGCATATAATCGCTATAAATTCTATGTAACATGTCTCTCGTCTTAAAACACAGATTTAAGGATGTCTGCTCCTTCCTGTTGAACTTCAAAAATGAAATATGATTAAGTAAAGATTTTTTCTCATCTTTATTTACTTCATGATATTCTACATCATCTACATGCTTTTAAAAAAACAAATGAAATAAAGAAAATGTGACTTTAGAACCTCTCAAAAGTGCTTAAATAGCATAAATGGCCTAAATTTGACTAAAAAAGGGGGGTTTTCAGGTACATTTTGTGTCAAAGCTTAAAAAAAAAAACACTACCATATATATTTTTTCATCGATTTCGGTAGGCTAACATGAACTTTGAAACATATCAAAAAAGGAAAAAAAGTTTAATACTAGAAATGTAGTATTTTAAAGTTTTTTGCAGTTTTTTTCTCATTTTCCCATAGACTCCCATGTTAAAATTGTACTTCACCCCACTATCTTACAGGCGTCATATCTCGAAAAATACCCACACTACCCCATATTTTTTAAAGCTGATTATCCAATCATATACTTTGATCTTTTAAAAAATATAAGTTAGAAAAAAAGTTTAATACAATAACTTTGAGGAGCGAACATCCTTAATTCCTAAATAAAGGCATGTTGCTTTCGTTTAAAATCTTGCTAGGATGCAGGCATCTAAGATACCCAAATGAACATAATAGTTGGACTAAACTTCACAAGTAGTTGTTCTAATTATCAGGATGAAGTATTAGAACACATACCTTATTGAAGTAGGCAGCGTATTAGATACGAATAATTATTCACATAATGTTGTCACGATTCAAAATGGCTACGTTCGTGGCTGTGCATATGGATACAACAATTTAGCTGGGAAGAAAATTCAAGCTGTGACATATGGAGAACAATTAACCCACTTAATAAGCAATAAAGTAACAATGAGAGACCGACAGTCATTAAGTTAAACATTTAATTCAAGGTAGGATACAAAATATAAGAATGTTGTTAAATTGTTAAATTTGGTTTAATTTTGTTTATAGATGTAAGGAGTAATAACAATAGTCTGACATTTCGCCTCTGAAATTAAAATGTGTTTAAATTTCATATTTGAATAAAATAGGAAAAAAGGAGCCTCTGAGATGTGTTCATTTTCTGAGCTCTGTAGACTTGCCTCAACTTCCAAACGCATAATCGCAAAGGCATAACTCTTCCCAGGGTGTTATGCCTTGCATTGGGAAGTTGGACTTGCCTCGGCTCTATAAATTTAAGGTGTCTGGATGACTATGATAACAGCAAAAACATTTTTTTTTTCAGTATTTAAGGCCACCATGGCCAAAAGTACAATAATTTAAACAACAGTCTACTGATGGACAGATCTCTTATTCTATTTGAGAAATAAAAGTAGCAAGCCACCACAGTATTTGTTCAACAAGAGGCAGCCTTTAAGGTACTGTCTATTGAAAACAATAAAAGGTTCCCTACTAATAGTCTGTGTTTGCATATGACGTTTCAGTATCGATATACAACAAAGAAAAAAAACACATTTTACAAGGCAAAATGCAGTAATTCACACATTAATAAACTTTCAGAATAAAACAAACTATCACAAACATCATAAGGAATTTGAAGCATTTAATAAAATCAGGATTTTGGACACATTATTCGCATTAAATCAAATTCAGAATATTTTTTCATATCCTAGATCAGAACATGGGAGATAACTCATCTTTGGAAAATTCATTTTTTTACCTTCCATATAATTCTCACAACTATAATTTCAATCAAATTACTATAATAGACAACAAACGGTTTTTTAATTGCACACGTGCCTGTTGTGACACTGGTTATGAACATGGACACACAAACTTAATAGCACACAAAACTCTTGGTGACACTATGGTTGCGCAGAAACACAGATATCCTATCTATTTGTTGCTTCCTGCCTGGGTCACACTCGATAGTAAGGGGAGGGGATTTGGGGTTTAATTAAAACCGCTTTAGAGAGTATTTCAGGGCTGCTAGTATTATTGCAGGGAGAAAGCCCACTACGTCATGATGGCTATGTATTGCGGTGAAACCTGCGAGCAGCGGCTGGAACTAGCGAACCATGGGTGGTACTGCGCTGAAATTCAGTGAAGCATTGCACCTAAACCTTACTGCTCGTTAAACGGTACTTCATAGGAGACATCGCTGGTGGGAATTGAACCCCGGACCCCTCGATCAAATTGAGGATATGCTTCATATTCAGATAATTTATGCATTGAGGAACTAGAACGCGTTCTATATAGAGAAGTATTATGGTTTTTCAACTTCTTTATTCAACAGTGGCAAATGCTACTGGTAAGATTCTTCATAACACCAACTTCTAGAATAACTCTCAAAAAGTGTATATTGTCAATTTCTTTGTTGAAATGCCGTTTGGGTAAACATAGCACTTTTATCAATACAATCGATACAATCATTTTGCACTAAAGTCAATGTTAAAATGACATAAAGAGTAGATAAAGGTGAAGTCGCCCTGAACTTTATCATTTTATCGAGAAAATATTTTTTTTAAATTTGATTTGTTTATTTTTGTAGCACATGTATTTAAATATTTAGACAAATACTGACTGTTGCTGAACATTCCCATATTAATACTAAACAGGTTGGTATAGTGACAATATGAAGATGAAAAGTCGTTATCGAAAGCCGGATAGTGTACCACGGCTACACGGTCAAAAATAATCTTGGAGACCTGTATAGCAGATAACAAGACTTGTACAGGTCATGTAACTAGTGTATTTAAAATGGGACGTGTAATTTCACCATCTGGACAATTCGAGGTTGTTGCTAGATTTTCAATGAATACAACCTGTTGTCATGTATGTGGCATTTGGGGATGAATATGCATGAGGAGTGAGATGATAAAAATTATTATGTCACGTTTCAAAGCTAAATAAACGTTTATGAGAAATACTCACGTTAGATAAAAGCTAGATAGGTTAGTGTCAGAGATAGAAAGAAATCAACTATATAATTTTCACAAGATTCTATAATATACTTATACATGAACGTATGTGAGCATCTGCGCGGATTTAGTTGTGAAAGTATATAAACTAGCTAATTTTAAAGTCATAATCAAATTAAACTCAGTCGGTACCAATAACCATTCCAAAAAGTAAAAAAAAAAAAACCCGAAAATTCTCACCTCGTTCTTCCTGTGAAAGGCACTCCCTGGCAATTTTTCTTTTAGTGGTGAAAATCTCGCAGAGCACGTGGCATTTATGCCCAACCTTTGACCGAGTCAAGTACACAGTCAAGTTCAATTCTTCGTTATGTGAAGGGCAATCGCTCCTAATCAGCTTCACGTTTTTGGCATGTGAATCTTGCTGGTCACGTGGCGTGATACGTGAAACCTTTGTCCGAGCTGGCGCGCTTTGAATGAGAACGATTGATAGCGGCTGTTAACCGGCAAGTCAGCAGAACGTTAGTGCGACCTTGACCCGACTTGAAGTCAAGCAGGTCACGTAACGTGGTATGTGAAACCATGGACACGTGATGATAATAGACACTGTTGAGAGTTTGAAAGCGTGCAGCGGTTTAATGCGAGAATGGAGTTATATTTTTTTATAACAATTAGTAATCAGAGAGCGAAGTATTTAATTTTACGGGTGGTTCACTGTCTGCCTACATCCACATCTGCCTAGACTTTTAAAACAACTTGTTTCAGTATGGTGACTGCTATTTCATACATGATTAGCATACCTCTGAGTTTAAATGGGATCTTCCATCAATGAATCTTTATAGAGCCATGGGAAATGTAGCACATTAGGACTTTATTTATAAGACTGAAAATTAAAAAATGAATAAAAAGAGCAATTAGGCCTGTAGCCCAGCCTTTAGCATGCTTTATAGTCTATCTAGTTTATAATATAAACGTAAGGTAAAAACAAATTGATGACTATTAGTACGACCCAATGTGAACTGCCAGACAGGAGGTTCATTCACTTAAGTGCAGTGAAAGGGTGACACACACATTGTAATTTAAAGGCACCAACACAGACCAATTAAATGTTTGAAGAAAGCAAAGCATCAGTTTGAAGCTATGTAATGAAGCCAGCCTATTTACCTCTACCCCATCTACTTAACATAGAGACCGCATGTTTCCTGGTATCTAATCACGGAGTCGTTTACCCTCTGGTTACCCTCTGCAACCCTATGCACTTCACTGAGACATCATGTGGCCTGTCAACTAGGGTAAGGGGGAAATCTATATAGCTTTAAAATCCTTATGTTTGGGAGTAGAGCAATGAAACTCACAAATCAAAGTCTCCATCTTAAAGGATATTCTAAAAAATTGAGTTCCCTAGCCATACTATACACTTGGAAATTGATAAAGCAACATCCAATTTTTTAAACAGCAACCGTTTTGAAAGAAAATATGTCAGGAAAATAGTTTGTGATTTTAGGTAGAACAATCATTAAGCAGTGTTGAAACGAAAGGTCATTCAAATAACTGTTCGCTGTCTTTTTGATAACGGCTGTTACAATAATGTGGTATTTTGGTGTCAAAATCCAAGTTCCATTATGAAATGAAAGGAAAGTCAATATTTGTTGCTGTAATGTGAGTGGTGTCATTCTATCAAATTTAGTTATTACACTTTACTGACTTTTTAACAAAAATCACTCGTTAAAGCAGTATGCACCTTCAAGCTCACACAATCATGAAACTGTCAATTTCAATAAACTTGTCTTTATGAAAAAATACGGTCCCTACTAACGCTATTGGCTTATCTAAAGCGAGTACAAGTACAGATTGAACTCAGATAATCTCAAATTTATTCACATATCATATGATTGTAGTAATTTTCTCAGTTATCGTAAAAAAGGGGTTGGGGTAGTATGCATAGAGGGGGGAGCTGGTCAGTGAGACCTTATCAGAGATGATGTATTGCAACACACCACACTCCTACCTGTCAGTCTCCCTCTGTCCCTGCCTCCCGCCGTCTCTATTTCTCCCTCTCCCACTGTCCGAACGCCAGTTTGGACAAAGGTTTCACGTATTACGCCACGTGACCAGCAAGATTCACATGCCAAAAACGTGAAGCTGACTTGGAGGGATTGCCCTTCACATAGCGTGACATAACGAAGAATTGAACTTGACTGTGTACTTGACTCGGTCAAAGGTTGGGCATATCACAGACTTAAATTACACATTTCTAGAATTAAATTTTAACTTTGTAAAGTTGAGAATTGGAAGTTAAGATTGACAGGATTAAAATGTTAGTTTTGCATACTTAAACTTATCTTTTCGAGACTTGCATGGAACATGGCGTTGCGGGCTTTCTCCCTGCCATAATCCTAGCAGCCGCGATATAAGTGAAATACTCTTGAAAGCGGCGTTAAACCCCAACTCGCCTCACTCGCCTCACTTCCATGGTTGAGAACGACATTACAAATCCACATGTCTTCATTTATGGCACAAATCCTCTTCCATAGAGTATTGCATTATTTTTTCTCAAATTTATTCACAGGTCATATCGTTAATTTGTAGGCGTTTTCCCAATTATCGTAAAAAGGGGGTGGGGTAGTATGCAGAGAGGGGGGAGCTGGTCAGTGAGACCTCATTAGAGATGATGTATTGCAACACTCCACACTCACACTGCTTGTCAGTCTCCCTCTGTCCCTGCCTCCCGCCGTCTCTCTTTCTCCCTCTCCCACTGTCCGTCTCCCTGCCTCCCGCCGTCTCTCTTTTTCCCTCTCCCACTGTCCGTCTCCCTGCCTCCCAAACCTTCTCTCTTTCTCTCGCGGTTTCAATGTCGTGTCAGGGTTTGTACTTGTAATTGGTAATATAATTGGGAGGATAACCTTTTCTTTAATATTTTGGCAGGAACTGTGATACTTGGACAATCAATTTTATCAAACTTTAGTGTCAAGTCATGTTTTTCTAGGGCTATGGATAGGGAATTATGTTACTTTGACTCTGAACAAAATATTGGAAAAAATATTGAAAAGAAGCCTCTCATTCTGAAAATCCCATTTCTTACAGTCTCCTATTCAATATCTAATAAAATGATGATATTTTCAGAATAAATACTTTTTCAGAGTCTGGGTGTAAGACTAAATTATATTGAGAACAATCTATTTTAGTCTTCAACATCGAACAATATAAACCCTGATGAACTAAAGAGCCCATGACTCTTTTATTCTTCAGGTTTTAGAACATCCGTGAGTTTATCAACATAAAATAATGCAATACTCCCCCTTGTTGTCCATGTCATGCGAACGCTTCGTAATTTTGCTCACATGAGTATATTAACTTATGAGTAAAGTTTAGTGCATGCGAACAGGGTATATTAGTGTTGTTTTGGTGTTGTTATATGTTTATATCGCAAAACTGAAGTGGAAATTTAGCTATAAAATAATTTCTACCATTTTTGCCATTTTTTCTTTCAAAAGAAAAAAATAACAACACAGTTAACACGACCCACACCGTGGCGCGCCGAAAATCTCAACTAGCTATAGTGTTCTGTCTGCTATACGCGCCCTGCGTTTGCGCGAAGACAGGCGGGCATCTTACTGAACCGAATATAATCATAAGACTACCTACTATAAATGTCTGTTTTGTTTTACATGCTTATGCTTTTTATCAATGTCTTTCCATAATTTAAAAAAAATTGGATCGACAAACAAGCCATGAATTTTTCTAATCCTTCTCAACGAAAAACGAGACTTTTGCAACGTATCCATATCTATATCATTTTACAAATTCAAAGAAATAAATATAAAACAAATTGTTTTATATTGTGATGGTTGCCAAACACGTTCGCATGTTATTAACAATTTAGGATGTCTTCAATGTTTTAATCAATCAATCAACGTTTTATTTCTCAAAAACCACCCACGGCGGTACAAGAGAATACAACATATATACATATCATATAAAAAGACAAGAATGGTGATAACAATATCTTCATTTTAACTTTTCGGAAACAATTCGTAGGTATTTCGAAAGATTTTTCAATTCTGTCACTTTTGTGGTACATATTAATATTTTATATTTGTAAATATTCGGCCATTTAAGAAAACATTCATTGATATAAATACGCCTTTCTGTTTCAAGTGATTTACATCTAAATAAATAATGTATTTCATCTGCAACAGCTGGAGAATCACACAGAGGGCATGTTCTATCCTCACGGGGTAGACCGCGCCATCTGCCGGTTTCTACTGGGAAATTGTGGTTACTTGTTCTCAATTTCAAAAGTGGGATATAATATGATTTCTGAAGTAGAAGATAGTTTTCAAAGGAAGGTACTTCCTTAAGCCAAATATTATATATTCCTTTAGAGCTGTTGAGAACAGAGCTTCGCCAGAATTGATAGAAATGATCCCTTAGTGTCATTTCTACTTGTGATGAGACCCATTTCGGGGAGTAATTATAAGGGTTTCTGAATACATCACTCAGACCACAAATATTCAGAATATGCTCTACATTCTTAAGCCAAACATTATCATTACAATTGTTCAGTTTTTCATACATTAAATATTCTAGAGCTGTCTTAGATATTTTCATCTTGTAAGTAATAAGTGTATTAATCCAACACATAATAGTTCTCTTCGCTATTTTCATACTCATTGGTTCTCTTCCTAGCTCGCCATATACAAAGATATTGGCTGTTGAATTTCTCAAACCAGTAGACAGCTTTAGAAATTTAAGATGAAGTTTTTCAATAATTTCCGTATTTTCATAGCCCCATATTTCACAGCCGTACAATAAAATAGGAGTAATCATGACATCAAATGCTTTAAAGAGAGTATCTTAAGGTAAATGATTATTCCTTGCTCTACGCAGGAGACAAAACATTGCTTTTGATGTATTATGTGTCAACTGTTTAATGGCAGAACAAAAATTGCGGTTTCTATGTACGGAAATGCCAAGGTAAGTATAAGAGTCTTGGAAATCAATTTCCTGATCAACCAAGACAAATCCGTTTTGTATTTATTGATAGGCCCCCCTCCGAATACAACTACCTTGGTTTTTGAGATGTTAACTTCAAGCTTCCAACGTTTACAGTATTCGTTAAATGCATCCAAAGATATTTGCATAGAGATAGGACAGTGTCGTCTGCATATAACAGAACTAGAATTTGTAACATAATAGACATGTCATCATAAGTATACCCAATTTGAGCTCCTTCAAAACCGGCTTTGTGAAGTTGAGATTCGAGGTCATTTATAAATAATGAGAATAAAAGAGGTGATAGGTTTTCACCCTGCCGTACACCAGAGTAACATGGGAAATATTCCGATTGAGTATTGCTAATATTAATGCAGGATTTGATGTTTTTATATATGTTTTCGACAACATTAAGGAACTTACCCCTATTGCCATAGCTTCGTAATGTATGCCACATTCCAATTCGCCAGACATTATCAAAAGCTTTAGAGAAATCTATAAATGTGCAATACAGTTTTTTCTTTGCTGATTTAAACATTTGAATAAGCATGTTCATAGCGAACAAATTATCTATTGTTGAAAATTCCTTCCTAAAACCTGACTGGAAAGGTGATATTATGTTATTTCTTTCAGTAAACTTGGTCACCCGGTCAAGAAGAAAGACATTGTGCATAAAGTTACAGCTGATGTACATTCATGTGAAAATCCAGGGATTCACGAGGAGCGCTCGCCGCGCACGGACAATATTCATGCAATGCAAGATGTAATGACTCTTTTCAACAAATTCACGTCAGATATGCGAGGAATGTTCATTAATGTCAATCAGAAGATTACTGATCTGGAATCGAGTCTTGAAATTAGACTAAAGAAAACTATGGAAGAAGTCATCGATGAGCGACTGAAACTTACATGAAAAAATGAACTTGGTAAGATGCGGACTGAATTCCAAACTGAAATTAAAAAACTGAACAATTAGATCAGTCATGTTGATAAGTCTTGCAGTAACCCGGATGTGGTGACACGTAAAGTGTAACATCGTTGTTAAGAACTTGACAGAAGATCCTAAAGAAAAGCAAGACAGTTCGATCACCAAGTGTAAAGTGATCGGCATGATACGGGATGGACTTCAGCTAAAGGATGTCACAGTGACATCTGCTACACGGAAGGAGACCAGGGTGCTGTTCCACTAACCAATCTTAGATCTAAGATCAATCTTAGCCAATGATAGAGGATGGGCTTACGATTGATCTTAGGGCTAAGATCGGTTAGTGGAACGGCCTGCTGGTCCAAGTATCCGGGGGTCGTCATAGCAACAATACAAACATCGGATCAGAAGAGTCAAGTTATGAAGGCCAATACGAAACTCCGCACGCACAGAACCTACAAGAACATCTACATCGAGAACGACCAGCCCATCGAGACGAGAAGAAACGACGCCAACATGAGAACTATTCTACGCGAAATGGGGAAGGAGGACGCCTTTTCGGTTAAAGGCGGTAGAATAGTGAAGAACAGAGACAACACACAACGTAAACACTAGGGACCTGCCCGACTCGGCTTTTGGAACGTTGGTGGTTGGTCAATCAAACAGTGTGACAATTCAGATTTTAGAAAATATGTTTTAAATGGACTCAATTACGATATTTTAGCAATATGTGAGACTTTTTTAACTGATAATAATGTTTTGGAATCGGACAATGGTTTGGACGCAACCGTTCTACCCGTCACCAATCTGCCCGCCGTGGATCGGGTGGAGTTGGCATGTTTATAAACAATGACTTTTTAGATTTATTTCATGTGACTGTTTTAGATGAATCTGTTGATGATATACTCTGGCTAAAATTTAATTCTAAATCTTCTTCATTTACATTCTGTGTTTGTGTGTGTTTGTGTGTGTTACTTACCCCCTGCTGGGTCAACTCGACCTTGTGACGCGGAGGAATTTTTCCGCACTTTACACGCTGGTGTATGTCAATTTCAAAATGTGGGTCGCCTGTATATATGTGGTGATTTTAATGCTCGCTGTGGTAGCAACCCTGATTTTATTGCCGGCGTAGATCACATCATCCCTCGCACTGTGCTTGATGAGACTGAGAATGGTCATGGTGATTTGTTTATTGACTTTCTTACTAACAGAAATATGTGTATGTTGAATGGTAGAGTTGGAAGCCAAGATTTTACACATGTTTCCTACAGGGGGAAGTCTATAGTCGACCATGTTGTGGTTCCATTTGAACAGTTAACCCAGTGTGAAGATTTTTAGGTCCATCGCATATCTGAGCTAACTAAAGATCTAGATACCCAGGCGTGTGATAAGAGCCCAGACCACAGCGTGATAGAGTGGACGATCTACACAGACACACAGGTGAATCAGTCTGCAAGTGTACACAGGGAGCAAGGCAAGCAGGAAATACGCTTTGACACATCAAATATACATAATGACTTTTTTAATGATGAAACTTCCTACACTAAAACTCAAGTAAGCCTCGAGAAAATAGAACGGGCTATGAATGAGGATGATGTTAATCTCGCGTACCATATTTTTACTGACCTGGTCAACTCTGAAATGTCTGATTAACTCCCATGTAAAGTGGTATATGTTGGACCATATGGTTGTAAGAGTGGAAGAAGTAGAAAGAAGCCGTTCTGGAATGATCACTTACAGGAACTCTACCGGGATGTTTGCATGAAAGAGAAACTGTGGCTAAAGTGTAAAGAAAGTAAGCAGTTAAAATCAAAGAGGAAAGGGGATTTCTGTCATGCTCGACGATTGTTTGATAAGTGTTTGAAGAAAGCTAAACGTGTTTACCAGCAGAAGAAAAAAGATGAACTTTCACAGCTGCTTAATGAGGGAAGTAGAGACTTCTGGAGGGATCTAGGTAAAATTGGAACTGGTAATGAAAGGAAAAGTTTTATTCCTCTTGAAGTTGTGAATGAAGATAGAACAGTGAGTTCTGACACACCATCAGTAATACAGAGATGGGAGGACGATTACAGATCATTGTACAACCCTTCAAGCGACTCAAGTAACTTTGATGACGAACATTTAAACAGTGTGAAACAGAAATTGAGTGACGTACACTGTGAACAACGGACTATCTCTATACTGAACGACCCAATCGCAAAGAATAAGTTGTGAATGCTATTAATCGGGCAAAGGTTGGAAAGGCTGCCGGAGTGGATAACATTCCGAGTATTGTGTTGAAAAATGATGTTTGTGCTGACTTAATGTATAGACTCATTTCTTACAGCTTTAATACAGGCAATGTACCGAGCATTTGGAACCAAGGTAAAATTAAGCCTATACCCAAGCAGTGTAAAGATGCTGATCCACGTGACCCTCTCAGCTATAGACCATTGACTATTTTATCCATTCCCTCAAAGATATACGCTGACGTCATCAATCAACGCCTATGTAAATACCTTGAGTCCCGGGACATATTGGTCGACGAACAGAACGGTTTTAGAAGAGGACGATCCTGTCTGGACCAGGTATGTATAGTCATTAGAGTATTGTAAATAATAGAAAAAACAGCAAAAAATCTACTTATTCATGTTTTATCGATTTTAAGAAGGCATTTGACTCCGTAAACAGAGACTTGTTGTGGTTCAAACTCATGGAGTATGGTATATCAGGCAATATCCTACAGGCTATCAGATCACTGTTAGGCAATGTATTATGTTCTGTACAAGTTAACTACCTTGAAACGGATATCTTCCCTGTGGAATCTGGTGTGAAGCAAGGATGTGTTTTATCCCCAACCTTGTTCGCCATTTACATTAACGACCTGGCAAACGAACTGAAAGAAAGCAACTGTGGTATAGAGATTGACAATTTTAACGTTTCCGTTTTATTATTAGTCTGTCATCCAGACCCCTTAATATTTTAAGCGCCTAGGCAAGTCTACAACAAGACTCTGAGCTCAGTTTAAGGCTGAAAATGAACACATCTCAGAGGCTCCTTTTTATTATAATTTTATTTTAATTTTTTTTAAATCTGTACAACAAAATTCATTTCAGAGGCTAAATGTTAGACTATTTTATTATATGCAGACGACATTGTTTTACTCAGCCCTGACCCAGAAAGCCTGCAAGTTTTACTGAACAAACTCTATCTGTGGACAAAGAAGTGGCGAGTCAGCATAAACCCAAGCAAGACAAACGTTGTACATTTCAGACTGAAAAACGTGATTCAACATAACGGGACTTTCCACTGTGGTCATGTGACAATCGATTACGCAGACAGCTACCGTTACCTGGGAGTGTGGCTACACGTGCACTGTGATTTACACTATGCTGTCAAAGAACTGATTAAGTCTGCTTCACGTGCGCTAGGCTATCTTTGTCACAAGTATTACACCTGCGGTGATATGCACTATGACGTTTTTACCCGACTCTACGAATGCATTGTTCAACCTGTTTTAACTTGTTGTTCTGGACTCTTGGGAGTAAACAAGTACAAGGAAGTCTACACCATACAAAACCGAGCATGTCGTGTCTTCCTCGGAGTTTCCAGAAACACCTGTAACACTGCTGTACGAGGAGATATGGGGTGGATGGACTGTCAATATAAGCTTTACTTGGAAGTTGCCCGACTGTGGTGTAGATTACAGAGATTGCCCCCGACCAGACTTACCCATAGAATTCACCAGTGGTCACTTGCACGAGGAAAGTCCTGGGAGAAGAAGGTACAGCGTATTTTTAGTGATCTCGGCCTCGCAGATATTTTAAATACCACTGATATATCTGCCTCTTTGGTCTTGAATACTATTTTAACCAAACTAGTCTCTATTGACAAACTACGTTGGAGAGAAAGCATCGAGATGACACCGAAACTAAGGACTTTTAAACTTTTTAAGACTGAATTATACACCCAACTCCCAAGATACCAACGACGAATACTTGCTTCATTACGATGTGGATCCCTAAAACTTGAGATTGAAACGGGCCGGTACATATTGTACAGATCAAGTTGAAGATGAGACCCACTTTCTTTTATACTGCCCCCTTTATGACGATATTCGTACATTTTATTCTCGTTTGTTTTATCATGCACCTTTAGATATTACAATTTTAAACAATACCTTGAATTTGCCGCTTTTAGGAAGCATGTGCTTCAAAATGTTTATGCGTAGAAAAATGTTTTATATGTAATTTTCCTGTACAATGTATACCTCATCTTTCTATACTGTATAGCATTTATTTTCTGTAAAATTCTAAAAGTATACATTCTAACTGTATTTTTTAAATATAATTTACATTACCTTTTATTCTATACATTTACCCATATATCATAATGCTCTTAAAATTTTAATTTGTAGTCTCTCATAACCCTTTTGGGTGGCATTTGTACTTTTACACCCCTGCATTTACGCTTAACCTGTATTTTAACCCATGCTGTACAAATGGTGAGACTTTAATAAACTATATTGTATTGTATTGTATTGTATTGTATAGTGATACTGTTTTTTCTTGTGATTCGTTTTGCTGAAGGATATCGTCGATATGTTTTGTATCTACATTGGTACGAAAAAGTTCGCTTTTATCCGGAGTGAATCTACGAGGAGTTTGCAAGGAAGGAGATTTATCGCTGGATTCGCGTGGATTTAGCGGCTCAGACTCAGAGTTAAATTACACAAGTGACGTCATCCTATTGTTCTTTCACTCCATTATTTTTCAGTAATGGAGAGTTGCACATCACATCATTTTTTTAGGTAGAAATTTAATTTCTTTAACTTTTTAAATCAATTTTGATAAAAGAGCAATTCTTTGAGTGTAATTTAAGTAGGGTAATATCCTCGTAACTCTCCATTCCTTAAAAATAATGTGCCTCGGCCCCTTCGGGGCCTCGGCTCCATTATTTTTAAGGAATGGAGAGTTACTCGGACATTACCCTCTACGTAATGTCGTTTGTGTCATTTTTTAAAGTTTCAATTTTGAGCGAGAATTTCAAGGGACAGTGTACATCTGATAATAATGGGTTAAAATCGTCAACACAGACATTATCAAAAAGTTGTAAAACAGACGGGGAGGCTACAACGTAATCAACAACACTTTTATCTCTACATGTCGTCTTGCCTACTAGTCCGTCGTCTCCAAAACGGCCGTTACAAATGAACACATTCAAGTCTTTACATAGACTAAGTAACTTGATTGCATAGTTATTTACCTTTCCTACAATCTTCAGTGTGTCGTATTAATGGTAAATCTAAGCTCGACAGTACGTGTTCAGGGTCAAGTTCATTTCTAATTTCGTCAATGTCAAGATCTAATTCATCAACGATATGTTTATCAAGTATACAATAGTCCTGAAAGTTACGTGTCCGTGCGTTAAAATCACCCATTAATAATAGGTATTCAGTTTCAATTGCATGGTTATAAACAGTCTGTTCGAGTTCATGCAGTAAAGAAATTTTCATTAGAATATTTTGAACCTTCGGGGGGTATGTAGATCACACCTAGGACACGGTCATTGGTAATATTAAGGAGATCTTTAGATATTTTGAACCACATAGCATATGTACATAATCCTGCTAATCCTTTTTCCATGTATATTGTACTTTTTGTTTTGTATATCATTAACATGACTTATGGAAATAAAATATTGTTTAAATCATATGTACGTATCTTTATCATCTATAACTGTAATGAAATCCTTGTATGCATTTGATTTAAACAGTATTTATTTCCAGATGGTACATGGAAAGGGGGATTGATAAACAGGGTTACCCCTATATTAATATCTCTCCCCGTGACGTTGACAGGATTTATACATTATAACATGAAACGTACATTACAACAAGAAATAATTTCGTATACAAAAAACTGAATATGTTAATTCAACAATTACCACAACTTATATACATGGACATTCAACAATTGAAAATAAGAAATGTATGCTATTCCATGCTAACAAATATGACATTTAGTTAAACTTCACGTGCTTTCTAAATTTGGAAACTTGTATGCATTTCGTACAGCTAAACCTAGACCGCCTGATCTGTTCACACACCTGCTCTATGCTGCAGATATAAGGTGTAGTTTCTTAGTTCAAGCTCACCAAGGTCACTTGTTTTAGTTTCATGTCAACCTATTATATCATTGTTCTGTAGCATATCAACACATTCTGGGCAATCTAAACGGTTTCTTAGTCCACAAACATTCAAACTTAATAGGTGTAGTAGTTTGTGAGGATCTTCAAGATTAATATTAGTACTGTTAGACGGATGTTGAACGGCTGTATCAGGGTTGTCAACACTTATTCTACGTAAACCTTTCATTAATGGTGCGCATGAAAATCGTGCTGAATCATCATACAAAGATATCATAATGGTATTATCAAGTTCACAGTGAACTAACTCAATATCACATATACCAAAACATGGAGCGGTAAACAATAGTGAATTATCTTGAATTGAATTGAGACTTTCGGTTGTTTCTAAAGGATTAACACAGTCAACTTCATTGTTCTTAGCATGGCAAAATTGTTCATTTAACATAACGTCATTTAAGAGTTCGTTATAGAAGTTTTGATTGTATTAAATAACGAACCTGTTGTCAGCATGTGATTGCTAATCCATGTACATTGGTGTACATTATACATCAAGGTTCCGGGTCATTTCGTACCAAAACCGGTTTGTCCCAGGGTCGGTTCGCCCCAGTTTTAATATGATAGATATAGTTGATGTTTGATGTAATAAATATTCATACATATCATTTATACATTATTTGTGCACAAGTATATGATGATCGTCGCCCTCGGACAGAGTAAATCTGCAAAATTTGCCCCTTAAATGTGTTTTTGTGAAAAAATCCAAATGTCAAAACTTACTGTTTATCACATTTACTAACTAGTTAACATCTATTTATCTTAGAACAAAACAATCTTTTCAAATTACTTATTTTACAATTTATTTGTATCGGACGGAAAAACCTACCAATTTTGAAAAACACCCATATAATTACAAACAGTGGTAAATATAACATTCATATATGTCAATATTAAACAATGAAACAGAAATTAGATACAAGTAAAACATGTATGTCTGTTCGATTGAATAAGCATGTGTTTATGTGGGAGTAGAAGTGTGAAAAATTGGAGTTTCCGAGTGAAATTTCAGCGAAGTTGGAAGAATGGGAAGTGAGTGTTGAAAATGACGTCAGTGTTAAAGGCGCGTCTGTGAACGTGTGCAAGCTGTATGTATGCAGAAATATACGAGTGATTGGTATGAATTGTTGCATAAGCCAAGCGGTAGAACGGGACGGAATAAATTAAGAACGTATCGAATGTTTAAGAATGAGTATTGGTGTGAAAGTTATGTGAGTACGAATATGCCCCGTTCTTATCGCTCTGCCCTTTCCAAATTCAGATCTGGTACCGCTCCTTTGCATTTGGAAACCGGCAGATATACAAATAAAGATGTGAGTGACAGAGTATGTTTCGAATGTAGTAAGAGTGTTGAGGATGAAAGACATGTGCTTTTACATTGCCCTGTGTATGACGAGTTGCGTGAAAGGCTGTATGAAAATGTCTGTTTTAGCTATCCCAACTTTAAAGAGCTCTGTGATGACGATAAATTTGTTTTACTTTTTAAACACAATGTATTTTTACCGCCAAAACCTGCTTTTATATTTTACAAAAAAGGAAGCATATATTGTATGGTTAATATTATATTTTATATATGTATATATTCTTTACTTATAACATTAGCTTTATATTTTTATATTTATATTGTATATTCTTTTTAGCAAGATAGTCTCTCATAACCCTTACAGGGTGGCTCACTTTTATGTCATTAATAATGTATATTTATGTATGTATTTTATGTGAGGTGAGACTCTAATAAAACATCTGTCTGTCTGTCTATATTTATAGTTGGGGCGAACCGACCCTGGGACGAACAGGTTTTGGTCCGAACTGACCCGAATGACTGGCTGCGATCCGGGTCGAAACAACAGAAAAACGAAGCTAACCATATTCCTAAATTTCATTGGTCAAATGGTTGAGTGTAACATTCTTTACTTCCATTGGCTCACTATGTCTAGACTGAATGTCGCCTATATGTGTTTCTTCAATCAACTAAGGGGCCGTTTAGTGTCATCAGTTACATCATATGACAGGACGTTGGCAATGAGCTTGATGCGCCACCTCTTTTATAATTGAACCGGCTAAGTGACAGATATGCGGCATCAAAGAAAAGGTGTTAATGCATTAAGCGTAATTAGAGATTGTTAAAGGTTAGATGAAATGACATATGGTCACATACGGATTCTTTGAAAAAGGGTTTCAATTTGACAATTACTCGATTTTAAATTTCTGAAATCGACCCATAAAATACTTATATACGGCTTTTTAAAAAAGTGCCTAATTAAGCCCCGGCGACCAGAATGAAAGTGGGCGGGCGGTGGTCAGTAAAACGTATCGTGCTGTGACGTACGTGGAGGAGTCTCACTATGGCCGCTAATTTTAATTTAACACGTTTTCCCAACATTTAAACTGCTCATATCAGACAGAAAACTTCATCAAAACAACCCAAATTTTCGATAAACGGATTACTCAACTATTGAACTAGCGATTTCGTATGGTTACAACGACTGGGGCCTGCTGAATTGGAGTGCATTCTGCGCTTATGTATAGTATGTTTGTAGCAATTAACCGCGAAACTGCTGTCATATCACTTTCCATGGAGTGTTTGTCTTCAAGCTCCGTCATTTCCAGTGACGTGGCCGATGCCTTGCCTTACCTGTATGAACCAAATGACAGCTCAAGTGACATTGACACAAGAGAAGAAGACTCTCGCAGGAATCGGGGCGAAGAGAGATTAAGTAGCACCAATTGATCAAATTATGTTCCATACTCGGCAGATTAATTTTGTTTTGTATTTATCAATAAATAAAGTAATATGGTAGGTATAATTTCATAAACACTGAACGATTGGCTGTTCAAATAAGCGAGACAACATTGATGTAATGCAATGCAAACCATTTTCACTTCACTTTCATGAATAAATACGTGAACTGGATTGGTCAACAAGCTCAATGAAATTTACATGAAGATTGCTCCATTGTACACGCAAACATATACATTATGATAACACAGATTGATATAGACAACGAACATTATCGAATGAAAGAATTATGTTACCAGTAGCATCTTAATGCACATCTCGTAAATGAAAACGAAAAGGTTTAATAAAAAGTGTCACTTCAGCACACCAACACACAATTCTCAGTTTAGCGTACCATATAGATATTTCTTCCAGATCAAAGGGAGAAGTGTTGTTACGGCAAATTAGTTTACTCATTTAAGAAGCTGAGTATGTGAGAAGGTTGATGATGAGTACGGAGATTTAACGAGCGATTTTCAGCGGAGCTGTTCTCTCATTCGGGAATTATGTTACCAGTAGCAGCTTAATGCACATCTCGTAAATGAAAACGAAAAGGTTTAATAGAAAGTGTCACTTCAGCACACCAACACACAATTCTCAGTTTAGCGTACCATATAGATGTTTCTTCCAGATCAAAGGGGAGAAGTGTTGTTACAGCAAATTAGTTTACTCAATTAAGAAGCTGAGTATGTGAGAATAATAAAGTTCCGAATTGTTCCGAAATTGGATAATTTTGATGCCACGGCCGAAAGGTTTGAAGGCAAATTTGGAAATTTTGAGATTTGGAATAGTGCCTAGGTTAGGTTAAGCCAGGGTTGGGAAGGGGAAGGGGGGAGGAGGGGGAGAGTATAATTGTTGGGTTTGGATGGTTTATTATTTTGCTGGTTTAGATTCGGTCCAGAAGTCCCGAATCTTTTAGATAAGTGGCAACCGCTTGGAAGGTACTTTGGTTTTTTGGGGGGTTTAGGATAAGATAGATATTTTGGGTTTGGATGTTGTTGGCCCTTAGGGTTAGGTTTAGTATTTGGCGGAGGGCCGCATACTGTGGGCATTCTGTAAGAATGTGGTGTATTGTTTCTGCTTGTTGGCAATGTGGGCATGCTGGGCATGCTGTTAATTTTACTTTATGGAGATGGGAATTTAATTCTGTGTGCCCTGTTTGGAGCTTAATTATTGCCCTATCGATGTTTTTATTTTTGGAATATATTTTTTGTTTGGTTAGGGATTTGGAAAGGATTTGTTTGGTGTGATGAGCCTTCGTGGAGTTTGCATATTACAGATGCCATGCACGTTTTGCGTGGGATTTTGAAAGGGATTTTGGCCTCTTGTTTCGAATGGTAAAAAGGTATAAATTTTGAAAGTTTAAGGCCCTCCTTCGTGCTTTTTCGTGCCAAATATGCCGACATGGGCTGGTACCCATAGGAGCTTTACTGCCTTGCCTTGATTGTTAAGTGATTGAATGCTGTTAATAATTTTGGAGATTAAACCAGGACGGTTTTTAGTTGATTTACTTTTGACTGCTTGAAGAGCACTAAGAGAGTCTGAAAGGATGAGAATTTTGTCCTGGTTTTTTTAAAGTTAGGATGGGATAAAGAGATTGCGATGGCCATAAGCTCTGCTGTGTAGACCAATTGATCGTTGGGAAGCCTGTTGGAGTAACTTGTGGGTTGTGGTTGCTGGAAGTGGATACCTACACCTGTTGTGCGTGCTTCGGGGTCCCGTGAACCGTCTGTGTAGATGTGACACCAGTCGAACCAGTGTTCTTGTATGTGGTTAAGTGTGGTTGCTTGCGCGAGTTTAGGGTGTTGTTTAGAGGTGATTTTGCTAAGATGGAGATTTATTTTTGGGGCCGGAAGTGGGGGAAGTGGGTGATGCACCGTATTATTTGGGGGGAGTTGAATATGGCCCATGTTAGCTTGTGAAATAAGTAATTGAATGCGGTGGTAGATTGGTGCGCGAAGAGGGTATTTATTGAAAATTGCAGCGTTAAATTTAGAGGGATTGCTGGTAAGCAAGTCCCTGATAAGGGGGTCCTCTGATGTTTAGGGGGGAGGGGAATTTCACCAGTTAGGACTTGGAGAGCTTCAAGTGAGGTACCCTTTTGAGTGTGGGTGGCCACTTTAAATGCCTGATATTGGATAGAATTAAGGGTATTGATAAGAGTAGGTTTTAGGGAATTGTAGATAGAGCGTCGTAGTCCAATTTGGACCTTATTAGGGAGATACAGAGTTGGATAAGGGTTTGCCTATTTGCTCCCCAGCCTGTGCCGGAGATTGCTCTCATGACATTAAGGTCTTTCGAGCATCTAAGTTTAAGGTCTTTGACATGGGCTTCCCAGGTGAGATGCTCATCAAAGATTAGCCCTAGTTTGTTTTTGGAATTTAATTTTGTTATTTTTTAGATAAAGATTGGGGGAAATAGGGCGCGAGTTTTTTTTATTTTTAAATACAACCCCTATGGTTTTTTCCGCATTTATTTTAAAGCCCCATTTGTCGGCCCATTTGTCGACTTTATTTAGTGCGGATTGGAGTAAGGAAGTAGCGTTACTTAGGTTTTTACAACGTGCCCATAGGGCACCGTCGTCTGCAAATTTGGAGGTATTAATTTTTTGTGAGATGCCTTCGAAAAGGTCATCCACCATGATGTTGAATGTGGGGTGCCATTTTCCAAAGGAATTTTTCGGATTTTTGTTTTTCGACCCCGACAGTTATTTGCCTATTGTGTAGGAAATCCTGGATGTAATTAATTATGTTGCCTGAGAGGCCTTTTTTAGTTAATTTTTGGATGAGGCCGTTATGCCACACCATATCGAAAGCTTTGAAAAAATCCAGGAAGATTGCGAGTGTATAATGCTTTTTGTTTGTGTTTTTTTAATATCTTGCTCTAAGCGATCAAGATTATTTTGGGTGGAACGGCCCGGAGTGAAGCCACTCTGATCGTTGTTTAAGGTTTTTTTGTTTAAGTGAGCTTGGAGGCGATGTTTTACCATCGATTCCATAACTTTACATAGGTTTGAGGTTAGGGAGATGGGCCTATAGGAAGTTGGGTCCCCTGAGGGTTTATTTGGTTTAGGTATTGGTATTACTAAAGCTTCCTTCAAGTTGGTAGGAAGCTTGCCCTGTTGCCAAATG